>CANUEP010193467.1:0-39868 GCA_947857235.1 Jatropha podagrica | reverse complement strand
TTTCAATGTAAAATTAACGGAAAATCAGTCCTTTTTGGACGGAAGGACTTGATTGTTGGACGGAACCAAACCTTAAGGACGTCCGAATAATTTGACCAAAATACATGAACGAAGTTATTAATTTGATAAAAACTCAGGGATAAAATAACTAAGGTTTTTTTGACCAAAATACATGAACGAAGTTATTAATTTGGTAAAAACTCAGAGATGAAATAATAATTTTCCCTAGGGCTTTTTTTGTCATTTTAATGTAAAATTAACGGAAAATCAGCCCTTTTTGGACGGAAGGACTAAATTGTTGGACGAAACCAAACCTTAGGGACGTCTGAATAATTTGACCAAAATACATGAACGAAGTTATTAATTTGATAAAAATTCAATGATGAAATAATAATTTTCCCTCTGAAAACTAAATTACTCCGTCTTTACATTTATTCTAGGTTATACTATTATTCTTATTTCAAAAAATAAAAAAATATATATATATATATATTGTGTACAATGCGTTGTAAAAGGGCAGAAAAATCTTTATTTCCTCTCTCAAATTTTCTTTCCCCTTGAAAAAAATTTCCAAAACTAAGTAATAATACTGACTTAATAATGAAAGCGATATGCATTTCAAAATGAATAGAGCTCAGTTTAAGAGTATTTTTATTTTTTTATAAGATATGTAATAATAAAAACTGAATTTTTTTATAAAAGGATAATAATGATAATAATAGAATAGTGTAACTTTTCAAAATAGAGAAACGAAAAAATAATTTTTAATAAAATAAAGACAATTTATAATTTTTCCAATCATAAGGTAGGTAAAGCACGTCAAGATTTTGTTAGTAGTTATTGAGTAAGGGCAGGGGCCTCCCAAATAGCAGCTGAGATATTGTTGGACAAGTCAGTCAGCGCTATGGATGGCTGTTGTCAACGCATGACTTTCAGCCAAATAGGCCTAACCTGATACAAGGCTCTTCCACCTTCTGAGTTCTGACTGTCAATGAAACTCGTACTTTAATTCCACTTCTACTGTGCTAGTTGAATTGAAGCCCGTTTGGAGAATACAAATTACTATTATTTTTTTTTTTTTCTCTTTTTGTGGGTTTTTTTATTTTTACATTGCTGTGTTGCTAGGCGTGGCACATGGGTACCAGGTGTCATGTACTGATATGGAAATTATAATGAGTTGGCAACTACGAACAGTTGGCGGATGACATGCTCGCTGAGTTAGCTGTCCTGACAGGTGGCAAATAACATCTATGTTGATTTTGACGTCCTGATATTTGGCGGATGACTAGTATACTAAGTTGGACATCATGACAGTTGGAAAGATTGCAAATCTACTGAGTTGGCACCCAGGACGGTTGATGGATAATGTGCTCGCTGTGTTTGCCGCATACTGACAGCCGGCAGATGATATGTACGCTGACTTGACACATATGAAAAGCTTGCAGATGACATGCTCGCTGGGTTGGCTATCCCGACAGATGACAGATGACAGATGACATATATACTGATTTGACATTAAACAGGTGGCGGATGACGTGCTCACTGAGTTGGCTTCAAGACAGGTGGCAGGTAACGTGTACATGAGTTGGCATATACAGACAGCTGGCGGTTGACCTATTAGCTGAGTTGGCTGTCATGACAAGTGGCCGATTATGTGTGTGTTCAGTTGGCATAACCTCTAAACTATATGATGACATGTACGATGAGTTGGCACATCGTGATGACAGCTGTTCAGATCACATGTAAGCGGAGTGCCAACTTTAGACAGCTGGTCCGATGACGTGTTTGCCTAGTTGGCATACAGACAGGTGGCAGATTACATGTATACTGTTCTAGAGAGTTGACACGTATGTTGAATTTGGCGAACCTCAACCACTGGCAGAATATGTACGCTGAGTTGGCAAATCTTGACAGCTGGCAAGTGATTTGTTTGCTGAGTTGGGATATCCTGACAGCTGGCAGATTCCTTGTTAACGTGGTATTCAAAAATGACATCTCATACGCTGCCCCGGAAGTATAGTGATTACTGGTGCTGACGTGTAGTATGCCAAGTTGGCATATTCCAGATAGCTGGCCTGGTTTTTGTTGACATGTCATATAATGACGTGGGAAAATATAGTTATGTTCTGACAGCTGGCAAGTTGTGCCGACGTGGCGACATTTAGCGAACATGTGCTATGTCGAGCTGGCATACTCCTGTGATTTTGATGCATTAGTGGACCATCCTGCTTACATGGCGAAGTAAGTGATTTATATCACAGCTGGCTAGCATTCCGGCTTACATGCTGGTCGACTGGCCGACTAATGTTCCCTCTAAACGACAACGATAAAGAAACGGACCCGGAATTATGTGATGCAAAAGGCCTTCTGAATGCGATATTGTATGCGTATGCGCGTGTTGCTCTGAAAAATCAATCGTTTGCGGTGGCAAGTCGATAGGCGGTCACAGAGGATGACGGTGTGATTTGATTTGAAAACGGATCAGACTGTAATTGATATACCAGAGGCTTTCCAGTAGCCAGCGCGGTAACGGCGTGATCTCCATAATGGTTGTATAGACAGCTAGATAGAGTATGGGTTGAGATCAGCTGGCAGTTAGATGTCAATAATGGGTAGTGAAGGAACGGGAAGGAGAACTCGAAAGCAGAGTAGAAACTTGATATGAAATTAAATTTAGGTCAATGTGGGAGGGGAACAGTGAACGGTCCTAAAAGATCGTATGTGTACTTACGGCGGAACTGTCAATATTTTAGTGGAATTTGGGCTTAGGCCTCAAACGGAGCCCAACAAAGAATTGGCTTCGGATTCCTTAGCTTGACCATTTTATTATGGAAGTAGAAGGACCAGAACTTGGGAGTTGTTGGATAGAAAAGTCCATCTTTTAACCCTAGAAATGTTCGGCCTCCATCTGCGCCGGACGGTATTGTAGAGGTTCTTTGATCGCTATATGAAACCAGAAGCTAGTGGAGCTTTTGATTCAAGGAGCGTATGTTTGAGGAATTTCCTCTTGGAATTATCTGGTAAAAAGGGTAACTAATATTCTGTAATATTTGTGAGCTTCTCTGTCTCAAGTTAACCTTTCTATAAATGTGCCGGTTTTCGATATGCTGTGAATTGGCAATGGAAATGATGGCTAAAAAGTAAAAGGTCTGAGCAGTAAGATTGATGGTGGTAATAATGGATGCGACGGTAATGGGTGAAAGGGAGAGGGCCCTTGTCCTTGCTTGAGGTATTGCAATGTGACTGTCGCAACCTCTCCTACAACAAATAATGCCATAGGATTAGCTTTGGCGATGGGTTGGAATAAAAGGCGTCGGCTGCATTCTATTATTGAATGCTAGCGTAGACTTCTCCCAACATTTACCATCCATTGGCTGCTGCCATTGCTTACTGCGTTGATCAAACCTTCTATGCTGATCCATCCACAATTGTCTATCATTTACTTATTCTTTCTTCTTTTGTTTGTAATTTTGGAGATGATTGTGTGTCTGTTTTTGCTTGTTTATTGTCTTTCTCAAAACTCTATCGTTGACTCTGTTTAATTTGAAACTTTGGTATCGTGTTTTGATGGGTGCGTGTTAAAGTTGTTATGGTAAACGGTAGTACAATTCGAGTGTCTTAATATGCCACTTTTGGGCAGCTTAGAATTGCAGATCTGTTTCTGCTGGTTATGAATTTTGTAGTGAAGTTATCTTTTCAGATTTAGGAAGCTTTTCTAGTGGGAGAATTATATAAAAATAATACATAATAATTCCGTTTTGTGGGCATTATTGTATTGGTGATGAAATGCACTAATCACATAGCTTTATGAGAGAGCTTGGTGCAGATTGTTAGAAGAATTGAACGGAGATCAACAGTTCCAGGAGGCTTCAAATGTGAATGGCCTAGTGGACATGGCTTGCGACACTTACATATTGAAATTTTTAATATTGCTGCTTGGAGATATGCCTATCAGCTATACACAGGACAAGTAGCGAGATTAGGTTGGTGCTAGTATTTTTAGGATTATTGAAAGCAAAAAGGTAGAACATTATGTGAGTGATTGGGATAAGGAATAAAGATTTATGATCAAGAGAAGACAAGAAAGCTAACACTTTAGGCAGTTTGAAATGTTGCTTTTTGTACGATGAACAGTTATATTGATGATTCCGTTTTCTGTTTAGTGCTAATTGATGATGGTAGTGGTGGTGTTGACTACAAGTTTTTAATGAAAGATTATTGTTGAGGCAGTCAAGTTAAACTTTGGAATTTGCATATTTTACTTGGCAACGGAAGAGAAGAACAAAGATTCTCAGTTGCACAGTATATTCCTGATGCATCACACCTAAGGATGATTTCATACAGTACCTTGGAAAATGTAATTATATTCTTGTCTGTAATTATAAAATAATAATGCTCAAATCATTTCTTAATAATGGAGAAGCATATATTTTTTTTATTTGAAGAACTTTTATTGAGAAATGAAAATTTTAAGATGGGGATATGGTTGCACTCATGTACTTTGATTTACCAACCAGTCCTGTTGGCACTTCTATGCTTTCATCTAAGATCGGGAATTTGGGATGAAACCTGAGTTGAGTTGCTGTAACATATGAATGATGGCTTAGACATGGCATTTATTCAGAGATTGAGCAGTATGGCTTTGGAAAATAATTGTCATGAACTTATAGTTATTGATTGGGATTGTCGTCTGCAAACAAGAGCTTGCAGTTTCAGAGTTGTCTTCTTGAGTTTTCCAGTGCGTTTTCCAATGCTACTTTGTTCATGTATTATACATACGTGAGTGATTATAAGTGGTTCATAATCAAGTAGTAAATGGTATCTTGACAGCTTAAGGTGGTTTTTATATTCTTTAAGTTTGTGATCTAATTTTTTAATATCATAAATTGAACAGAGATCTAAAGTAATTACACTGCCCGTGGTTAAATTTTATATTTTGCGCAATGAAGAACTCTATATGGACGTTAACTGCAGTGATCAACCTTTCCTTTGTTTATGTTCAACTATATTTTCTGACCAAGTTACCTCTTTAGATTTTTTTGTTGATTGGGTTTTAGGCTATGCAGTCTGCACTGATTTCCTCCTACTTCTAAGTTGTGATCCTAGTTCTGTGCGTTTAGGATTTAGCGAAACACCTAAACCTGAAGTTCTCTTGTCAAAAAAGATGTGGCAATAGTTGATCTTTTTATATGTATTTGGAAACTTTGGTACGTTGCTGTTTCTTATCTTGACTAGAAAACAAACATGATATTTTGATCCAATATTTTAAAGGTATTATGAGTGGATTCCCAAAAGAAGTTGGGTTTTCTGATATTGGCAGTAAATGAAAATTATTTCTCAGAGTAAAATCCCCTTTTCTGTTAACATTCACTTTTGTTGAGTTCTATCAGGAATTAAGTTGCTATTTTAGATATATGCTAATTACCTTAATTTTTCAAGTAAAAGCTTAACAAATATAATTATGATGCTGATTTTGGAGTTGATCATATTTACTTGTGACAGTCCGTTGATTCCAGTGACATTCTTATATGATGCAATTGTTGAATTCGAATAGACTTTGATTATTCTTTTTTGACTAGAAACAAACTGATAGTGATAAACCTTTGCAGAAACACTTCAAAAGGGGAGAGACAAAAAGCAGTGTGGTAGTTCTCAATCAGGATCATGAGAAGCCACTCTCCCATATTTGAGCATTCCGAATTCTCCGGTTGTCTTAACGTTTGGGACTCATTCGACGGCCCTGCGACAAAATTCAAGTGATTTGATTGGCTGTCTCTGAACTATTGATGCTATTGGGGCCAATAATATGGTAAGATAAATAGCCCATGTGCACCTGGAATACACTTGCAGGATATGCTCTAATTGTAAATGAAAAGAGTCCAGTTGCCTAAAAGAACTTGTAATTTTAGTCTAAAAAGATCGTCCTTTCTCCAATATAAAAATAAATATTTAAACACAATCTGATGCCGCCCCACTTGTATAACGTAAATTTGCATACAAGTGTTAGTGGCCACTAGTTGACCTATTATTGTTCCATATCTCTGACTTCTGTATAAGCTAATTTTAGGAAGGAATGAACATTACAAATGGAAAGGTAGATTATCTATTTAGTATTTACAATAATTTTCTCCACTTTGGTTTTTTTTTTACTGGTAAAGTGTCTCATTGTTGGAGCTGTAGCCTATTATTGAATAGTAGAGTACTCTTTTTGTGTGACCTATACTGGTTTAACAGGTGGCTACACCATATCCAATTAATTGTTGCAGGCTTGAAGCACTTATTTGTTGCTAGTAAGCTGATCGAGATTTAGTTGTAAACAATTTTCTTGATTACAAAAAGTGATGCATATCTCACATTTAAAAAATTACCCATCACGAAAGGTATAGCATTTTAGTTTTGAAATATGTTAATTATATTAGCACTGAAGTTTATGAAGGACATAATTTATGGTTTTTTTTTTTATATATATATAATTAGGAGGTGTAATCCCTTTCGAATTATAGAGTGTAAAGGTTTTTAATTCTCTTTGCAAGTGTATTTTTTTGGGTATCGAATTTATATTGCAAGTGTATTTTTTAGGGATTTAATTTGTATCGGTATTTAATACTTATTTTGTCGCATAGGATCTAATTAGTTAGTTTTTTTTGTTATTATATTTTATAATAATAAAAAAATAAAAAGTAATTTTAGCAAACTAAACAAATGAAAATTGAAAAATTATGCGGCAAATATTTGTAAATAGTATTACTCCATTTTGCATTTCTAGTTTTATCTGGAAGCAAGTCAATTGTGAAGACAATGATGCGGATGAGGATGGAAAAGATGTAAATCTATTGGTGGAGTGGCCAGCATGGCATTGATAAGTCAATCAATTCCTTTATAATAAATCAGTTTTCAATTCAGGCAAAAAGGTTGCACCAAAAATTTACAATCAGAATAATATTTTACTCACATATATACCCAAATTATTTGTTAAGTACCATTTTCTCAAATATTGGAGGCTTAGAGCGATGTAAATAAACAATTTTCAAATTTTTACCGCGTTTAAAGTTGCTCCTTCAAGTTATTTTCACAGATTTATAGTTTAAAGTTACCGGTAATACAATATCTATCACAGATTATAGTTTAGAGTTTGAAACATAATTTTATGAATCGTTATATAATTTTTTTATTGATATAGTTTACTTTGTTTCATATGATATTTATAATTATCACGTGTTTTTACTTCATTTTTTATTTTTTTTATTATTTTATATTAAACAGTTAATGAAATAATTATTTATATTGAATATTTTTATTCTGCACTGTCATATAAACAACTAATAATTAATATTTAATATCTAAATATAACAATTCAAATTGCCCAACATACTATAAATGTAATTAGTTAAAAAAGCAAATGGATTGGCTTGTGTAATTATTAGCCTGCATTTATTAGGAAGTTTAAGAATTTATAATAAAACTATGGATCATTTTGGATTTATTTATATTTGAGACTCCTCCGATTGCTAAAGAGAACGAAATGGTATTTTCAAAATTAATGTTAAATAAATATAAAATTCAGGTGCCTTTAACCCCCACGATGACCATGCAATCTGACGAGGTTACATACAACTGCAAGGTTATATACTATGAAACATCAAATCATAAAAAATACTATTTTGCCTCCTCCGTAATCTGAACTTTTATTTGTCTTACGGTACCAACTCCTACAACAAAGCACCCAGATCTATTTTAGCGAGTGACTAATTGAATGAAACTCATTAATTTTTTCTTTAAAAAAAAAAAAAAAGAAATTTGTTCATCAAATTGAACAATTAGGCTGTCAAATCAGAATGTTTGGTCTAGCTATAGTTATAGCTACATACATTTAATGTTTCTCACATTTATGCAGGTAAGAATTTCCCATTTGATAAAATTAAGTCATTTTAAAAGAAATTCATTTAAATTCAAACCATTACCCTCAACAAGAGATTACTTTAATTTTATGTTAAATGTATATATGACTTGACAATAGATTTAATTCGAATCTTCTCTCTCTTGATACTAAAAATAGAAGTTAGAAATGAATCCATAATCCATGAAAATATATCTATAATTCGTATTATTTTTTCAAAATCTATAATTCACATTATCTGTTTATATATTTATTTTTATTAGTAAAAAATATCTTTTAAATAACTTAAATGGATAAACTAACACCTCTAAAAAAAAATGACAAACTAACAAAACATATTTCATTCTAATGAGTTTCTTAATTTCCATATATAAAGTCAAATAAAACTGTAATTTCGAGTTAGGAAGATGCAAATAATTCTATGTAATTTGAAAATAATATATGCATTATTAAAAATAATAATAATAACTGCACATGTTTTAAAAATAATATATATATAATTTAAAATGATGAAAATATCCCAGTAATATGATTACCGTATAAGCCAGAAACTGCCATAAAACGCCATATATTATCTGACTGTTAAATCTCCGCCCTTCCTTCCTTATCGTACCCACATCTCTCTTATATCTATTCCTTTCTCTCACTCTCACCATTTCTATCCAGTCCATCAAACCTTCATTTCAAACCTCTTCAATGGTTATGCCCTCTTCATTATCCAATCTCTAAACCCCCTCTCCCCACTTCCCTTATTTTTATCATTTATTCTGCATATATATGTTTTTTAAACATATATAGTTAGTGCAACTCTTACTGCTTCTAGCTCTTCCTCTTCGTAGCTTTACTCTATAGCATTTTCAATTAATATTGCATTAAATACTCCCTTTTCTCTGTCTCTATCTCTCTTCTTCAATCCTTAGACTTCCAGAATTCTTTGAGTTCTGCTATTATTGGTAATTATCGAACTAGTCCATGTTATTATTGAACTTAATTTTCTATTTTGAAATGGCTTCTGGTTTTAAATTTCAGCTATTTTTTGACGTTGAAGCATTGATTCTGTGTTGGGTATTGAAGTTTATCCTCTAACTGCTTCTCAGATTAGACAGACTCTGGTTTTTGTGGTGAATTATTATTTTATCATTGCAAATGAAGAGCTAAATGAAAGAAGCAATGTTATACTAACTCAAGATTGTTCTTTGAAATAGGTTTTATCTTTTTTGGCTTATATTCAATCGAGCAAAGCTAGAAAATGGCACCAAGGAACAGTCGTAGCAAGGCAAAAGGAGAGAGGAAGAAGAAAGATGAGAAGGGTAATTAACAATCTGTATTTCAATGCAGAATTTTTTGAGCATAATTTAATTATATTGGAGAAATTAAAGCCTAACCTTTTGATTTTACAATATTTCTACAGTTCTTCCAGTTGTTACTGATATCACAGTGAATCTCCCTGATGAAACTCGTATTGTTTTGAAGGTTTGGTCCTTGTCTTGAGTTCATTCTTCTTTTATTGGCATCATCACGAATTCTTTCAAAACAACAGTCTTTAAAATTATTTTGCACTTGCAGAGCCACCGGCAAAGAGTTTGCATTAACTTTTGTAATTAATTAGATTTCAATTGAATTCAAACTCATAAAGTTTAATTAACTATAAAACAATAGGACGGAAGAACCATTATAGTAGCATCTGTATAGTAATATTCTTAATTCTTGAATGTGTGGAGGCCATGGCATCTGCTCTTGGCTGATTGGTTAAATTGAAATCTACCACGAGCCATTATCTGTACATAATCAGCAGAACTAATTGGGCTTGCCATATTGGTGGTCCGTAGTAGCTAAAAGTAACTACTCTTTAAGTGTTAATTGTGCACGACAATTAATATCTTAATCTGGCGAAATAAGATGAGATTGAGTTCGTTATTTTCAAGAAAATTGCTTTCAGAATTACTGGACACCAAATATGCAAAAATTAAAATTATTTGGTTAAGGAAAGTTGCGTAATTTGACTGCAAACACAACTGTTTAGTTTAAGTGTGTGCGTGTGTTTTTACCATGCCGGTTGCTTGGTAGGTAATATATTGTCTGCTCATGTTTATTATATTAATTGATTAAAAAAATAACAATAAAAAAAAAATGCAAATCTTGTGCAGGGAATATCTACAGACAGAATTATAGATGTTCGTCGGCTATTATCCGTGAACACAGAAACTTGCTACATCACAAATTTTTCATTATCCCACGAGGTATGAATAATAGCAAGATTATGTTGCAATTTTAATTTTAAATATTCAATAAGTCTGATCTTATAGGTAAAAAGGATTGGTTACTGATTTAAATCATCCAAAAGTTTAAACCTCTGATTACGTGGTTTATATTAGACGAGTGGGCTTCCTCTAATATTGTAATGTTTATTACTCTCCCACTCGCCAGAATAATGCCAAAATGGTCAATTATAAAGGTTTTAAGAAGGGCCGTTGAAATATAACGTGCAAGCAATTTGCACTATAACGGTCTTCTGGTTTTGTTTTGTTTCGTAGGTGAGGGGACCACGGTTAAAGGACACTGTCGACGTTTCGGCACTCAAGCCTAGCGTCCTCACGTTAACAGAAGGTAAAAACTAAATATCATTGCATGCAACCAACGTTGCCGTTTCAATTTAAACTTCAAATAATTACGTCAAACGATGCCCAACATGGGCCTTCGCTTATAAAAGCCCAATTAATTCCATAAAACGATGCCGTCCTTGTTCATTAATAAATAACGCTGCAAACGGATGCAAGTTCTTTATGCCCAGTTCTGCCTGTGATTTGATGACGCTGTTCGTTTTCTGCGGCAGAGGACTACGATGAAGAACTTGCAGTGGCGCACGTTCGACGGCTCCTGGATATTGTGGCCTGCACAACGTGGTTTGGTCCATCGGCGAGCGCGCAGGATAAGTCCAAATCTGATTCTGGAAAGAATGCGCCTGGTATGCTGGATAAGTGCGCCAAGAAAACCACTGTCAAATCCCAAGCTACCAATGCTAAACAGTTATCATCGTCAAAAGACGTGCCGGTGGAGGCAGAAGGGGAGATGAGCCACTCATGCCCTAAGCTTGGAAGCTTTTACGAGTTCTTCTCACTGTCCCACCTCACTCCTCCTCTTCAATGTACTCTCTCTTTCTATTTGTAAACATACATTTCTGTGTATTATTAATCTGTAACTGAAAATTCGATATTGTTACGAATATTGCAGTTATAAGGAAGGCAACGAAAAGACACATTGAGGAGATTTCGGAGGACGATCATCTCTTCTCCCTGGATGTAAAACTTTTTTTTTTTTAAATTTTTTCTTTCGTTTAAATTTTTAAAACCTCTTTATGTTTTTGTTGTTAAATTCTTGTGCGATGATCAGGTGAAGCTTTGCAATGGAAAGCTGGTTCAGGTTGAAGCTTGCAGAAAGGGGTTTTACAACGTTGGGAAGCAGCGGATTTTGTGTCACGATCTCGTTGATTTGCTTCGGCAGCTTAGCAGAGCCTTTGATAATGTTAGTTTTGTTCTATCATGCGAAGTTATTTTATTGTATCGGATAATGTTCAAATGCCTGCTTTAATTTAAATGACATTGATCAATATTCTGGATCATGCTTGCCGGGAACAATAAGGTTGCATTAGCTTATATCTTATAAATGCATGTATTGAGCTCGTTGCCAATCATTTTTTCTAAATTTTTGGATGAATTATGATAATTTGTGTAATGTGAAAAATCTAGATTCATTTAATAATCTTGTTTGAGGCATTGATTTTCTTGCCTTATTCAAGAGTCTGCATTTCCTGTAAATTATCCATGGTTTTTCCTTACAAGTGTGATAAAAATTTGCTTGTGTGGCTCATTGTTGCTGAGTCCTTGTGGCACAGTGCTACTACTACTAAACTGTGGAATTTTTTCATGGTGCTGGTCTCCGGTTTATGATCTTTTGACTTGTGAGATCCTTTGGATAAAAAACCATTCATGTGCATATGCTGAGTGTGTAATCATGTTTTTAACATATGAATTTGGGTGTCATCGTTAATCTAGTTTTACCTTTGACTGGGCTATTTCAGATTATTTGTTTTGGCTGATTGGAAATTTGGATGAGTTTATATTTTCTCTCTCAAATTTCAGGGTTATGATGATCTCATGAAAGCATTTTCGGAACGTAACAAGGTACAAAGTCATTCCATGTCTTGACTGACATCAAAAGACATAAGAGAAAAATATCTAAATTTTTTCAATAATGTAGCTGTAAGGAAAATATTGGAAGAAGCTGTTCATAATCCCTCTTTTATGCCAAATTTCCTCTCCCTATCTTTGCTCCTTGCAGTTCGGGAATCTTCCTTATGGTTTTAGAGCCAACACATGGTTGATCCCTCCATTCGCTGCGCAATCTCTTTCAGTTTTCCCTTCTCTTCCAGTTGAGGATGAAACATGGGGAGGAAATGGAGGTGGTCTCGGAAGAGATGGGGAAAGTGATTTGATACCTTGGTCTAGTGAGTTTTCGTTCCTTGCATCTATGCCCTGCAAGACAGCAGAGGAGAGGCAGGTTCGAGATAGGAAAGCATTCCTTCTTCACAGCTTATTCGTTGACATTGCCATTTTCAGAGCCATTAAGGCTGTGCAACATGTCAGACTAAACCCAGACTCACTTTGTTTGGTTGGGAGTAGTGAAATTCTTTATACAGATAGAATGGGAGACTTGAGCATCACAATTATGAAAGATGCTTCCAACGCAAGCTCTAAGATAGACACTAAAATTGATGGAATTCAAGCTACTGGAGTGGATAAAAAAAATTTGATAGAGCGGAACCTACTGAAAGGAATTACTGCCGATGAGAATACAGCTGCACATGTAAGTTCCCGAAAGTATCATTGGTAAATGATGTGCTGCATGGATTTTGGAATTCTAATTCTAGTGTAATTGTTAAATTGATGAAAGATGTTTTAATTTCTGAGTGCAGGACATTGCGACGCTCGGTATTGTTAATGTAAGATACTGTGGTTATGTTGCGGTTGTGAAAATTGAGGGGAGAGAGGAAAAGAATGTCAATCCTCCATCACAAAGTATTGAACTTGAACAGCCTGAAGGCGGTGCCAATGCCCTTAACATTAACAGGTTCCCAGCATCTTTTGCTATGGGTCAATAAACAATCATGTGTTAGCCAATACTGCTCATAACAATGTGGTTGCATGTGCAATTATTAGTAAATATTTTCTGAATTTCCCAATAAACAGCATGGTAATTGCACCAAGTCCTTTGACTCTGGCTTGAAACACCCACATTGTGATGGATTCATGTATGGCGTCGTTCATGCTTTGATGTTATTCACTTAGATTAGAACACAAGTTTTACTACCATATAAACAAATTATATCTGGTTTCACGGCAAAAATTTTGTCATTTGAGAAGTGCATTATTTTCTTTCACATTGCTAGAACATTCTGATAATCTCTCTTAGATAACTCTGCATTGAGGTTAAATTTAACACGGGCATCTCCTTAAAGTAAAATATCTTAATTTTTTTCCCTATGTTGGAAAAAACCATCGTGTTATACATTCTTGGAGGATGGTGTTGTATTCAACCCTAAATTTTTCAAACATTAAACTCTTTGATGGGTGGTGTAATTCATTCTGCATGCCCATGGCATGTTGTTGCTCTCCTGTGATTGGGTATTGCTATTTTAATTTATTTTTGAAGATTATATTTGGCTATCGTTATCTGAAAGTCTGACCTTGCTTTCCTTACAGTTTGAGACTACTCCTTCACAAAACAGCTACTTCAGAACCCAGTAAACCAGCATCTCACTTACAAACTTCAGAGCATGAAGAGCTCAATGCTTCCCAGGCTTTTGTAGAGAGAATTCTGGAAGAAAGTCTTGCTAAGCTTGAGCAAGAGGAACTGGAGCAGGATTATTTTGTAAGATGGGAACTTGGAGCCTGTTGGATTCAACATTTGCAGGACCAGAAAAATACAGAAAAAGATAAGAAACCACCCGTTGAGAAGAGTAAGAAACCCTCCAGAGAAAAAGAAATGAAGGTTGAGGGACTTGGCACACCTCTGAGGTCCCTTAAGAGCAACAAGAAGAAACTGGAGGAAACCAATATGAAAATGCAGTCTGAAAACTCAACATCCCCTGTTGGTGGTGTATTTGGGGAAGTTGAAGATGCCACGTCAACTGCTAAGGAATCTCAACTTGAAACCAGTGCCCAAAAAGACGAGCTTGAACTGCAGAGGTTGTTGTCTGATGCAGCCTTCACTCGACTAAGAGAATCAGACACTGGACTTCATCGCAAGGTAGTGCTTTTTTATGTGATTGGGTTTTCTTCATTTGTACTTTTATATGGTGTGAACTAACCCATCATGTTACCAACAGTCTTTACAAGAGCTAATCGACATGTCTCAGAAATATTACATTGACGTTGCTCTTCCAAAACTGGTAATTTCTCAATATTGTTTTTTTTTTATCCATATTTGAATTCCTAGATCTTGTATTAACAGTGGAATACAGGTAGCAGACTTTGGCTCTCTAGAACTATCTCCAGTTGATGGCCGGACTCTAACTGATTTTATGCATACTAGAGGTCTTCGGATGCGTTCCTTGGGACTCATTGTATGTTACTTGTTCTCATGAATACAAGCTTTTACTTATTATAACGCATGTTCACATGCATTTGTTCTTTTTCTGTGAAGGAAACTCCCAAATTCTGTCTTTCTCTTTTATTTTGCCTCAAAGCGGTTATATTGAATTCTTACAACCATACTCACTACCTACATTATAGCCATTTCAGTTCCTTCTAGTATATCTAATCAGATGTTGTGTATCCTGGCTTTACACAAAGACAGGTTTTAGTGTGCTTGTAACATATGCAGAAAAATGCATTTGAAGATTTCTACCTGTATTTCTGCACCTGTCAATAGCTTAGTATGTTATAAATAACTATCATCGTCCTCTAGCTTTAAAAATGCCTTCTCAAGTTGCTGTCTGCATTCCACTAGTAGACTACCTCTCTAAAGCTCATCTTGTTGTGAGGAGGTGATATATCTTCTTTTGGGTGTCAATTTTTTCAAGGTTTGCGAGTAAAGTCAACACCTTTTCCACAATGCCTTAGGAGCATGGGGTCTAAGTTTTCCGGACTCAAGAGTTCGGTTAATAGATTTCAACTCTTAAACTCATAATTTTCAATACTGAATGATTGACTAATAACAAGACTGCTTCTCTTAGCTGTTGCACCATAAATGAGGGGATGTATTTTTCCTATATATTTGAATTTTATGAAAGTTGTATAGTGTTTTAACAACGTTCTTACTACTTTTTGTATTTGCTTGTCATCAATGATTACAACATGCATACAAACTTTTCATATGTAAAATTTTTTTAATTAAATATTTTATAAATTTATTTTTTGTTACCACAAATGCACTTCCATTTTAATCTTTGCTTTTTGTTATTTTAGAAATTTATGAAGAAAAATTGAATATTACTGAGGCTGCCTCACTTCATATTCTCATTCCAATATAGATGTTAATAAATTAATTTTGGATCTATTATTGTAGTTGTGAAATAATTCATTCAAATGGCTTTTTCTTAGTGGATAACCGTTGTTATTTGTTTTTTATAGGTAAAGCTTTCGGAGAAGCTGTCACATGTACAGTCACTCTGCATTCACGAGATGATTGTACGAGCATTTAAGCATATTCTTCAGGCTGTGATTGCAGCTGTCACAAACCATGAGAAAATGGCTATATCAATAGCTGCTGCATTAAATCTGATGCTTGGTGTTCCTGAAAGTAGAGATTCAGATAAGTCCCGCCGCGTCCATTCTCTTGTATGGAGATGGCTGGAGGTATTTCTGAAGAAGCGATATGACTGGGATCTTAGCAGCTCAACCTTTAAAGATGTGAGAAAATTTGCAATTCTCCGTGGACTATGCCACAAGGTATATTTATCAAGAATAAATTTCCAGAGTTTGTTGTCCAAAAATTTCCTATTACAGGCATTTGATTTGTGCTACCTAGAATTAGCATTTACCCTATTTTCAGGATCACAATGTGTTCTGGGACAATTCATGAGAAATTAATATCAGTGTCAAAAGAGTTTTTTAGGTCATGAGAAGTAATTGGAATAAATTAACAGCATGTATGGGAAAATTGGGTGCTAGAGTCAACAATGAGATTTCCATATGATGCATGATTTTAATGGTCATTGCTTTATGCTTAAAGTTAATTGTCTACTATGTTTTGTTCATAATGAAAGTTTATTCATAAAGTTTATTTTTCTGTGCTATAATTATAATCAGCTCTGAACCACTATATTCTGTCCCATAAACGATCTGGACTCATTTGTCTCTCTTACAAAGATTGAAAAAGTGATGCAAATATATGACACTTTTTTATGCTTTCTTTTCTTTCTTTTAGGTGGGTATTGAATTGGTTCCGAGGGATTTTGATATGGATTCTCCGCATCCTTTTCAAGAATCAGATGTCGTTAGCCTGGTCCCAGTGCATAAGGTGATGAGTTGACATGAGAGCATATATGTTTTCTCTTATGTATGAATTCTGCTCATATTTAATTAAGAGCTACTTTTTCTAATTTTTTTTAGCAAGCTGCATGCTCCTCTGCTGATGGAAGACAACTCCTGGAATCATCAAAAACAGCCTTAGACAAAGGAAAACTTGAAGATGCAGTTATCTATGGGACAAAGGTATATGACAGCTGAAATGCCTTTAAGTATTATTTTTACATGCGAACTAGAAGTCCTGGCTTCTTTTAGGTCCTTTCACTAGTCCCCTACTCAAAGTTGTTTTCCTCATATGAATGAGGTCGTTCTCCTACTATTCCTTCATCCTTCTAGCTGAAGAAGTTCTGTGGTTTTTCCAGGCTCTTGCAAAGCTGGTGTCAGTTTGTGGTCCCTACCATCGGATGACTGCAGGAGCTTACAGCCTTCTTGCTGTCGTGTTGTATCATACTGGAGACTTCAATCAGGTCTATTTATTGTCCATTTCTTTCTAATGCTGCTGAAACATTTCCATAGCAACTCAGCCTATTTTCACCTTGCTAAATTGTATATGATTTTATGGTTGAATGAGCATATTTTACGTACATACTCATATTTGAATTTTGCAATGTTATGTAGTATTTCTTTTTTGTTTCAATGTTACAGGCCACGATATATCAGCAAAAGGCCTTGGATATAAATGAGAGGGAACTAGGACTTGATCATCCTGATACGATGAAAAGTTATGGGGATCTTGCTGTGTTCTATTACAGACTTCAACACACAGAACTGGCTCTCAAGTATGCTTTATTCTTCTTACATAAAGTTTTGGGTTTGAATGGAAAGGCATGCTTTTCAGTCTGTCTTTTCTTAATATTATTCTGATATTCTTTTGTTGATCATGCTTAAGTTCATCATTAGAATGGTTGAATAATTTTGTTTTCATGGTGATTTCAATGAAAACATTTCATATCAATCAAGTATTTATTCCCCTGCTGTTAATCAGATTTAAGCAGCGTAGGGAGTTTATATTGCTGAAACACATGCCTCTTTTCCTTTTCAAAATTTCCTCTTGAACAACTTCCAGTCTTCTTTGTAAAGTTTCTGCAAGTCATGGGATGTAATTGCAGTTACATCCACAAGTTCTGTTCATTCACGAATACATTTATGCCTTGCATAAGTTCAGTATTGTTATTGACCAGGTATGTAAAACGTGCTTTATATCTTCTACATCTCACATGTGGTCCTTCTCACCCAAACACTGCTGCAACATACATCAATGTGGCTATGATGGAGGAAGGCCTTGGAAATGTGCATGTTGCTCTCAGATATCTTCATAAAGCTCTGAAGTGCAACCAAAAGTTGCTTGGTCCAGATCATATTCAGGTTCTGTCTTCTCTTGTTTATGGTTCATTGACTCTATTTTTTCATAATAAGCTCTTATCATTTTTGGGTCGTTTAGATATTTGAAGCTATCCTTTTCACCCCAACACCTCTCCCTTTTCTGTTTTTTGGTTTTGCGGGTGGTAGGGGAAGGAGGGGGATGTAACTATTGATTACCAACACCACAGGCTAGTTGCATCCTATTACTAATAATTTACCTAAAAATTTAATTAATTAATATGTCTCAAAGATTTTTGGCTTTATACTATTACTAATAATTAATTTACCTCAAAATTACCATCTTCACCTCCTCCATTCTTTTTAACAGAAGAAACACCCAGATGACATTTCTAAGGCACAATAAGGTGGGGATTTCTTCTGTTAAGTGGCATGGAGAACTTTAACATTATGGCTAATTTTTTATATTAGGGATGGTAAATAACATTTCTACAGACACTACATTCTTTTAACTACTACGTAAAAAATGAAACTTATTGGACAAGTTATACATTCTGGAGATCTGTGCATTCCACATTTTTACTAAATTATGCATTTTTACTTTTATCTCAGACAGCAGCTAGTTACCATGCAATAGCAATTGCACTCTCACTGATGGAAGCATATCCATTCAGCGTTCAGCATGAACAAACGACCTTGCAAATTCTCCGGGCAAAGCTGGGTCCAGATGATTTGCGTACTCAGGTATCCTACCAGAGATCCTGTATTTATTTACCTTTTCCTTTACTGTTGTGGCATTCAAGTTTCCTCTGAGTTACTTTGTATTAGAAGTAGTTATGAATTTGATACCAGTAATGCACTATTTGGATCATCTAGCAAAGAGACACCATTTGAATGAACTAATTAGAAGTTTTTAAAGTTTAAAATGAAAAAGGCTCTCAGATGTCCATGCACTTACATTTTTCTTTTCAATGAAATTCTGCAGGATGCTGCTGCTTGGCTTGAGTACTTTGAGTCCAAGGCCTTTGAACAACAAGAAGCAGCACGAAATGGTACTAAGAAGCCTGATGCATCCATAGCTAGCAAAGGCCATCTAAGGTGAATTGGCTTAATATTATCCTTGTTTGTTATAAACCTTTATGCAGTTCATTATATTATAGATTGATGTATTTTGTTAGTCTGCCACTTTTTGGGTAATCACACCATTGGATCACTCTGCTATGGTGCAGTTTATCATGTATCTGGCATTGCTTATTTTTATTAAAAATGGAAATGGTAGAGATAAATTGGATAAGAGAAAAGAACCCATGATAAGAAAATAGGTAATATTGGCTTACTTGGGTTTAGGCGAAGCAATGCTAAAAGATTAGTGCTAACCAATTAGCTAGTTAGTTTGCACCCTTATATGCTTATTATGGATTTATTATTTAGTCAATGTGCGATTCTTAACAATTTTATTAGAGTTTTGGTGTTGGAAATATATTATAGTTTCTTTGCCAGATAATTTCATGCCACTCGGTGTAAGGTTTACTTGCTTTAACAAACATAGAAAATGGCCGAACAAACAAGTCCATGATTTAACATCAGTAGAATGCTACCTCTAATTCCCTATATGTTCGATAAAATCTGGCTGAGAACAAGCATTTCAAAATATCATATGTTCATGGTGATCTTCAGCCCATCTTCTGGACTGAAATACGTTTATTGTGGTAAGTAAAATGGGGAACCTATCAAGGCTTCCCTCTCGACATCTATACGACCCTACTGAATGTTACTTTTGTTTTGCATTTGAATATTTGCATCATGAATATGATCCTCGCTAGCTAAAGAGATGATACCGATGCATATTCTTATTGAAACAGATACATTTCTTGATACTAACAAGTATTTTGCTTTTCATTATTTGGAAGTGTTTCGGATTTGCTGGACTATATTAATCCAAGCCGTGACTCCAAGGGAAGAGACTTTGCATCAGTAAAAAGGAAAAGCTATATTACAAAGGTAAAAAGGGAGATAATTACATGGTGATAAGATCTGCATAAAACTTAAAATTACATGTTTGATTGCTTAGTAACCATATTTGTTGGATTAGGCAATTTCATGTTGTGCTTTTTCTGACGTTAGTTTCAAAACATGTGCGAATAAACCAAGTTGACTAACCAAAGTTAAGAAACTGTAAATCCAAGTGCCTGAAAGAGAGATAATTCAACCCTCCAAGCTTAAGGATGTCCACTTAGATTTTACCAAATGTTTGCTGAAGTTGACTCTTCTCTATCTTCTGGCATATTTCGATTTTCTTTAATGCATTGTGCTTTCAATTTTCTCATTTCAGATAAAGGAAAAGACACCACCAAATGTTAATTTATCAAGTTCCGACGAATCTCAAAAAGAGACACCCAAAGAGGCTTCAGATGAAGAGACAGATACACCTGTTGCCATGGATAAACCTGTTGCTACGCAGGAGACAGTCTCTGCCCAAGTTCAGTCCCAGCAGTCGATTGTGGAAGAGACTGTTGAGAATAAATATGTCATTGCCCATGAAATATTGCCGGACACACATGCTGAGGGAGATGATGGATGGCAACCAGTTCAAAGGCCAAGATCAGCTGGCTCATATGGGCGAAGACTAAAGCAGCGGCGAGGACTCATTGGCAAGGTTTATCAGAAAAAGATTGTGGATACTAACATGGATTACTCTTCAGTCAAGAATACTCACCAGAATAATAGGTATTACCTTTTAAAGAAACGGGCACTATCTCATGGAAGTTATGCAGACCACCATGCCACAAATCCTTCCCAGGGTACCAAATTTGGGCGGAGAATAGTGAAAACTTTGACATACAGGGTCAAGTCTATTCCTTCAGCTAATAAAATAGCTAGAATAGAGAATTCAAGAACTGATGGTAAAGTTTTTGCCTCTTCGATGGAATCTAGTCCAGTTTCTGCCCCTAATGATGTTGGGTTGGTGAAAAATTCTATAGTTAGTCTTGGAAAGTCCCCTTCATACAAGGAAGTAGCATTGGCACCACCAGGTACTATTGCTAAGTTTCAGGTCTGGTCTCCACAAAGTGACATTCCAGATAACCAGGAAGTTGGTGTTCCAAAACTCATGGAAGAAACAAATGAAGCAACAAAAAATGCTGGTCCAGTGGTAAAGGATTTGGAAGGTGCATCTGGAGAGAAGGATGATAATTCTGCAATAGATTCCACATGTCAATTGGAAAATGCGACTGATGTTGAGAGGAAAGAGGATAGTCACTCAACTGATGTAGAGGAGGATAATTCTTTGATGGTGCCTCAAAACACACTAGGATCTGAATCTGATATCTTCAAGGTTCAGGAAGTTATGCAGAATAGCATATTGATTGACAGCGTACCAAACTCAATTGATTCTACCCCAAAGGAAGCTCCCTGTGAGAAGGATACACCTGATGAACTTGAACCCCAAAGTAATTCTAATTCCACCTTGTCTCAAGTCGAGGATTTGAAGGACAAACTGTTGGTTATGAATTCACGTGAGACTCGTGCACTCCCTATTAAGAAATTGTCTGCTTCTGCAGTTCCATTTAACCCTTCACCATCCATTCCACGTGCTGCACCGCTCCCTGTGAACATTACTCTTCCTTCTGGTCCTGGTGCTGTTCCAACTGTTGCACCTTGGCCTGTAAACATGACACTTCACCCTGGACCTGCTACTGTCTTGCCTACAGTTAGTCCGCTCTCCTCACCACACCATCCATACCCATCACCTCCTGCAACTCCAAACATGATGCAGCCATTGCCCTTTATGTACCCTCCTTACAGTCAAAGCCCAGCAGTGGCAACAAGTACCTTTCCTGTAACCAGCAATGCCTTTCATCACAATCATTTCTCTTGGCAGTGCAACATGAACCATAATGTATCGGAGTTTATTCCTAGTACAGTATGGCCTGGCTGCCAAGCAATGGAATTTTCTGTCCTGCCACCTGTTGCCGAGCCAATTCCTGATCCCCTGTTAGACTCTAAAGTGCAACACGAAAATCCTCAAAGCACAAATCCACCTCCAGTTCTGCCAGCGGATATTGACAACATTGGAGAAGTGAAGAAAGATGTGAACCTTCTAGCAGCAGAGGGAACAGATGATGCAAATGAACTGGCTGGGGATGGCTTGGAAAATTTAAAGGACAACTCTCAATCAAATCTGGATAAGGTTGAAATTTCTGGCAATGATTCAAGCCAGATCAAAAGCTCCATAGAGAATACTAGTAGCAGCATTGATGAAAGGAAATTTGATGGAGAAAAAACTTTCAGCATTTTGATAAGGGGAAGGAGAAACCGGAAGCAGACTCTGAGGATGCCAATAAGTTTGCTTAGTCGACCATACGGCTCACAGTCTTTTAAGGTCATATATAACAGAGTAGTAAGAGGCACTGAAGCTCCGAAGTCCACCAGTTTTGCATCTAATGAGGACTGTACTGCCGCTGCCACCTGATACTTGATTCCGCTTTTCTTCTCAATCAATCAACCTTGTGTGGCAGGATAGTTTGGAAAAGTAGAAGTTAGAAACCTTTATTTCATCATATATACAGGGAGATATGATTACCTTCAACATTTTCTGACTTTCATGGTTGGACCACCTTCTAGAAATTCAGGTCAGTTTCCTATAATTGAAGACACTGCCTCTTGCCTCTTTGATAATATGACCTGGGTTTTTTAATTGCATCCATTCTGTAGTACAATAAATGTCAACGACCGGGGACTTTGTATAATCTGTTGTTGAACCTGTTAAACACAGCTAGAGGGCCCATAGAATATGGAACTTTCCCTTCTTATTGTATCCATATCTGGCTGCTGGTTCAATGAATTAACAGATCTGGGGCCCGAAATGGGACCAAAACTGGGCTGCCAATTTCGGTTTGGGAGTTCTTTTCCTACCTTTTTGCCTTTTCTTTTTTCTTTTTTCTTTTTTTTTCCAACTTGGGACCGGACTGGCTCAGAACCACTGGACCAGCAGTTTCAGGCCAGTTCAGATCCCAAAAGCTGAGGTGGAGGGATTGGAACTAGAAGCAGTCCATCTTGGTTACCGGTTTCAATGTGGTTCAGAATAAGAATTCCTGAGCCAATTCTGGTCTGGGTTTTCTCAGTACAGTTCTAGTCCAAACCAGACTGATAGTGCGATCTAATTATATGGGAAGGATAGATATCAATGTACATAAGGCTCAATTGTAATCGTACTAGACTAACATTTTGAAAATTTTTGTAGCAGCTCTCAACTGTCTTTGTCTTGAAGTGGATGTTAAAGATAGAGGAACAATCTTTTTGTTACTTACAGGTATTGCAGTTATTGTTGCAAAGTTTATTTTTCTTTCCCTTTCTAATGATCCATGAATTCTGGAAGATGAAACAATGAAAGTGAAATAATCAAATAATGCTGATGATTTAATTGAAGTAACAGAACCTATGAAGCTTCCACTCTGTTCTTGTGTTGAGTCACATTTTAAAGTCTGATCGCAGTTTTACTTGATGTGCAGGTTTAAACAGTAGGTGTTTTAGTTTTTGGTACCTATTTTTATGTTTGTGAAGGCGACAATTTTGGCTGACAATACAGTTCGAAAATTTTGATATCTACCTAATAAGCTACGAAAGGAACTCCAATCTACTTTGTCGGTTGCCCCAGCATCTAAAGAAAGTTCAGTTTTT
Source organism: Jatropha podagrica (assembly GCA_947857235.1). Taxonomy (NCBI): domain Eukaryota; kingdom Viridiplantae; phylum Streptophyta; class Magnoliopsida; order Malpighiales; family Euphorbiaceae; genus Jatropha; species Jatropha podagrica. The sequence continues at coordinate 16,444 of CANUEP010193467.1, read as the reverse complement.
TTTTCATCATAGCAAATGACTGAAATTAATTTGATTGAATTGTAAATAATTGAAATTGTTTCCTTCGAATGGGCGTTGGCATTTTGTTTAGCTGACTTTTGCTCATTTCCGCACTTTTTTTTTTTTTTTAATTTACTTGTTAACTTTTTTCTAAATTCAACTGGATTATCAAAACAAAGGATCTGGAAGTCTAATTCTGCAACAGATGGACAGTATAATTTTGACGTCATCTTCTTTTTCCCTCAATTCTTTTTTAGGATACATGATCTCTTACAATTCTTGTTTGGAAATTTGGAATGCAGTCATTAGAAATTTGTCTTTATTTTTGTTCTTTATTGTGCGAGCAAATTACAAAAGGAATAGATCTCCTTTTTTCAATAAATTCTTCTCACAATATCCAGGATTCAAATTTCAGATTTTCCAAGAGAAATCTCTAGTTTGTGGGGTTTCAATGTCTCTCTGAAACCATGTTTTCGTTACATCATCACTGATATGTTGATGACATTTGCTTAGCTAGAATTAAAGCAGTAATTTCTCTAATGATTCTTTCTATATTGGATCCGAACATGAAATTGAAGTGTAGACAAATTTTTCGCATATACGAGGAATAACTTGCATGTCGAACAGATTCAACGCAGTCAAAACAGACATTTTTTCCTGAATAAATCCGCTATACCTTCATCTACAAACTCTAATACCAACACAAGCACATAATAAGAAAAAGAAGCAGCTCAAAGTTAGTTGTTTCTTTTCAACAAAAAAAGTTGAAACTTGGTTGCTTCAGCTTGACAAAAAATTATATTCAACCATCTGATAATCTCTCAACCATTCACACAAAAAAAATCCACATAATTAACAGCTGGTAGAGCAATTCTACGCTCAGGTTCAGACCTGCAAGTCCAAAATTGTTCGGCATTACCTTTTTGTCCTTAAATGTTGCACAGTTCGACACTTGTGAGTTGTGAGCATCTCTGTTCAAAACTCTGCAACTGGAAGGTGGATCCTATTATTATCAGTTTATGTGAGTGAGGATACATTAAACTAAATATTACCAAGAAACAGAGGCTAGCTAGGTGTTTTACAACATTACCTGAAAAGTGAAAATTTTTTATTATGAGATTGGATTCATTTGGAAGGAAGGAGATGTGCTTTTAGTTTCTGATTTCCACATCCAAGACAGTGTTTCTAGAACAATAACTGTGACTAATATTGCACTAACTAGAAACCCATAGCATATCTTCCAAGCAACCCCTGCAGATCCTGCATGGATTCCCAGCACCACATTTAGAGATCCAAAGAAGAGAGCAATCCTTCCAAACCAGCCATGATACCAATTCCAGTACTTGCGGATCTTTGCATCTTTCTTTGGCCGCAGAAAGAATGCCAATATCTGAATTTCAAGTTTAGAAAATGCTAATTTTTTCAAGGCATAGTTTTAAAAATAGGGGATACATTAGTAAAATAAGAACAGAGTCCGAAAAATACCTGAAGAATGCTAAGTGTAAGAACGAAGATTCCTATGGACCTATGTGCTGGTATTCTGACATTAATTTTACCATAGAGTTGCATTCCAAGAACCACATTAGCTAGCCCAAACAGAAATCCCACAAATTGAGTACCTGCGTGTAAATAATACCAAAGTGGATCTTTATGTTTCATGTATCTTGCAAATATTCCTCCAACAGGAAGGAGCAGACCCCATGCAAAAATACCCAATATCCCATGATTTTTCTTCATTTGCCCAGGACTTACAAACTCGGCGTGGGCAGAACCTGTGCAATGCAAAAATCGAAAATAATGAAACTTCAAACAATATAACCCCATAAATGGGACCTTAAAAAAAAAATTGAACAGAGACAAACTAACCTTTACTGAAATCGAACAGAACAGAGGCCTTATCATCATGAATGGATAGACGATGGTGATTAGGATATTTGGTACCAAAAGCCAATATGATTCTTTGGTGAGTAAGAGGTTTCTGAAACTGGGCTTGAAAAGCGAGATAGATCATGGGTCCATGAAGCACAACAGCAGGTGGAATTTTAGTGAGTTCTATTTCACCAGCATCTGCTATAACTTGTGATGGCCTCGAACCCTGTAAGTAGTATTGTTTGATTCTTGCATGGCCTTCCTTGTTGAACCATCCCACCATAGCACTTGAACCAATCATCATTCCATCTTTTGAAAATCCCATTCCTACCCATCCAGTCGTGTATACGGCAGATATTATAAATGTCACTAAGTTCTCTTCTCTCTTATGATACTGCAAAAAATTTGAAAAGAAAAACAAACGTAGAATTTATCAATATTCACATTGACAAAAAAAAATTAATAGCCTTTAATAAGTACACTCAATATATTGTTTTTATGAATGATAATGTCAAGCAAACCCTTATAATTAATTTTGCAAATCAGATAGAACTTACCCTCAAAATGAAAGTGTTCCAGACAGGTGAACAGACCAAGCCTGATATATTGTTATATGGTGGTGGAAGAAAAGTACTCATGTCGATATTGCAAATCTCCGATATACCTTCAAGGCGAGCACTTTTGTAGTCGGTGTAATTATTTCCTTCTTCTTCTGATTCTGCAAAATCAGCACTATTATCTTCACTCCGCCCTGGCCCCTCATGCATTTCCTGATCAGAGGCAATGGGTCTTAAACAAAGGACCAGGAAACATAATGAAACAAGAAACGGCCTTAAAACTCGAAACCTTGAATTTTCCATGTTAATCTAATAGTTCTTGTAAAATTTGAAAATTTGAAAATTGATGATTGGATCTAAGCCTCATAACAGGCATGCCGAGAATAAGCAGATGATCAAGAAAAGTGCTGTGAGTGTGATGTGAAGGTGAGGTGGTGGTTGAGAGGTGTCACTAGCTTGAAAATGAAGGGTAAATTATAGTTGTTGTTGCTGCTGCTGGTGGAGAAGGTGGTTAGTGATGGCGGGTAATGATAGTTCCGCTTGTTATTGCAAACTTACCATCCAACATGACATTCTTTTCTCTGTTTCAAAATAGTATTTTTTTTTTTTTTTTTCCTTCTTTTTCCTTTCAAGTTCTTTTTTTATTTTTTTATTTTTATAAATCTTTTGCAATTTCCTTTCCCTAAAGTGAAGTTCGTTAATAGGATATAAGTAGGCAGTTATTGTATGCGAGCACCTCTATAGTCAAAATGGTTGTTATTGGCTCAGAATTAGTCAAATTAAACCACAAGAATAAATAGATACTCAAGAGACTTGTTCACATTTGCAAAAACATTTTTTTTACTTTTTATTTTTGAATTTTAGCGAAAATAGGAAATGATTTCTATAAATAAATAAAAATATTTGTTGTAAACAAGAATTGATATATCTTGGAAGAAGAGGCCTTTCCTTCCTTCATTCCTTCAAACACAAGGGACAATAAGAAAATTGTCACAAGACAACTTCACAACCTTCAACTAATTGACATGCTAACTCTTAAGTTTTGAGAGGTATTAACCTTTGATTAGGTATTTGGACAAGAAATTAATTAATCTCTCAACTTCTTTCTTTTACAAGATATATAAGAACTCTTAATTAATGTATAAGCAGTTTCATATAAAAGTGAAATTCTAACTCAAAATTTTGAAATAATAATGCAAATTAATTCCAACATAAACAAAATCTTAATTAAGACAAATTAGTCTCTTTAAGAGAGAATTTAAGGTTGTGAGATCATATGAGTCGGTCTCTATCATTTCTCCTTGGCAAGACGTCTGGACAACACTGCATCTTTAATCAGTTTGATTGATTCAACAATGTCATGAATTAGCTGGTGAGGATCAGGAATTGTGCTTTCATCAACCGATAGAACGATCGACATCTTGTCCGCGTAACTTTGAAAGTTAATCATCAGAGCCTGCAATTAATTAACAGTTAACAATGCAATTATCAATCAAAACAATCTAAATTACTTGCTTGCTTACATGTGGTTGATTAAAAGAACTTGGAGCTAAGAAAGCCAGTGGATGGCCATAAAATCCAATTTCTTCCTGAGGTCCAGCTAGATTTGAAAAGCACATTGTTGTGTGATCGATACTTCTGTGCGACAGAGCATTTGCTGTCTGATAACGAAAGTATAATCAATCGATCGGTCAATTAATTAAGTAACTATTGAATTAATTATGTAGTTTACCTTAGTGCCAAAAAGTTTGAGGACCAATTCAGAAATGGAGAAAGTGAATATAGATTCCAAAGAATGCTTCTTTCGGTCAGCAATAGCCTTTGCTTCAAGAACATAATCTAATGGGTCATCTCTTATGGCAATTTTAAATGGAAGGAGGACATACCCAAGCCAATTCCCCCATTTTGCTTTGGTATCTTTCTCCATCATATCTGCTAATGCCTGTAAAATTACTTTCATTATTTTCAAAGAACTAGCTCATATAATAATGTTAAACAGATGCATTAAAAAGAAATGTTGACCTGAATTCCTGTAGCTGGTCTTATATTGATCAGAAGAGTTGCTCTGAGCCTAATATTCTTTGGAAGATTATTTTTCATTTGGGTTGCTTCCTTGTCATTATTTCTAATTTCACCTGCCAAAGCCAAAGGCAAGAATTATTTCTGATTAAGTCCCATTCATGAATGTATAAATTGCTCTGCTCACCATATTGTCTACTAAGATACAGTGACAATCCAGCCTGTGTGACTCCTAAAGCAACGTCGTTAATAGTCTGCAATTAAAGCTAATTAATTACCCAATTATTATATTATTATATTATATATATTTTAATTTTCAAAATAATAATACTAACGTATAATTAATTAATTAACTCACAGTGTTCATTGCATTCTTCACCAACTTAAAATCATCCAAACCCACAGTCCGCCAGACAAAACGTCGAGGAGTAAACTCAACACCAGGAGGACCTTTCAGAGGCGTATCTGTATCCTCCAAAAACGCTGTCGTTGCAAGGAACATAAAAACATCAACTACACTATTCCAGAACAGCTTAATAACCCATAAAACAGTCATAACATATCGCCACAACTTCCCTTTAAAATCAGTCTCTTGTTCTTGCTTCTTGTTTTTTATGGTTGTGGGAATAGTGGGCAAAGCTTCAGGGTTTGAAATTTGTCGAGTGCAGGCTAATAGAAGAGACATAAGAGAAGTGCCATCTCCAAGAGAGTGGTGGATCCTTAAAACGCCAATGGACTCAGCATCTGCCGTTTTGATGTTGAGGAGATGAAGGTCCCACAGAGGCTGTGATTTACTGATGGTGGTTTTGGAGAGATTGGAAATGTAATCTTCTACAAATTTTTCTGGTGAGTCTATGGTTATTTTATCTAGTTTTGGAATAATAACGTGCTTGTCTAAATCCACTTTATTCCTCACCCATTTCATTTCTTTCCTATTTTTCTCGTCCACCACCTATGTTGTATATTTTCAAGTGTCAAGATAACAGTAATTAAACACAAAATTATGTAAATGTTTAAATAATCAAGCCATAATTAAAAGTAATAATAAAATTAATTACCAGTAAACTAGAGAAACGAGGGTGCTTGAGCAGAGTGTGGACCAAGTTGGCTTTAACGATATGCGGGTGAATTGGGGTTTTGCAACCCATGATAGCTATTATGTACACATTGAAGTTAGGTTCATGAAACAACCGAGCTGCTGGGCTTAATGCTTCTTCTTCACCATCATCATCTTTATAATGATTTACTTCTTTTCCTTTGCCTCCTGCAAATCTCTCTGTTTCAATTGGTTTAAGATTTGGCTTTCTCCATTTTAGACCTGATTTCTCTGCTGAGTATTCCATCAGGCTGAAAGCTATTATTAGCACTTCAAATGTGCAGCAAGAAATAAAATAAAGCTATAGATATTACCTTATATATATAGAGAGAGAGAGAGGCGGTAAGTTAATTATTAATGCTATTGAGTTTTGAGTTTTAGGAAGAAGAACAAAACAGTTTGGGAATTAAATTGTCTTTACATTATCATAATAAAAACCGTAGCTGTGCAGGCAGATTTATCATTTTGTGAGAAATTTCCAGATTCCCATCTAGAAGTAAAGTAGCCTCACGAGGTGGGTTTGGGAGCAAATGCATGCATGGATAAGAACAAGTTGTACAAACTTATTGGTGAAAGGATACAGGTGTCTCGTCATCGTCAAGGCATTTTATCTTATATTACATTATAAATTACTTGGCGATTGAATTCAACGGGGGTGTAGCTCATATGGTAGAGCGCTCGCTTCGCATGCGAGAGGTACTGGGTTCGATTCCCCGCACCTCCATTTTTCTTTATCACCTTTCGCTTTCATGGATCGGAAAACACAAGTTGGGCTGGGCCTCATCCATTTTGGGCTAGTATTATTTATTACATACAATTCGGCCTTACTATTTTTCTCCCGGTAACATCCTAAGGCCCTTTTTTGTCTTCATTTTAACTTTATTATTAAAACATCTTAAAGCGTGAAGGTGTTAGAATAATTCAATTCCTTAGTTTAATAGACTGAATCGAAAGAATCATTAAAGATAATGACAGTTCTTCTGTTTAATCCCTATCGAATTGTTTCGTTTGATTTATATAAATATGAAAAAATTAGTTTGCAAATGGAAAAAGTATATACGATCTGTCTTTTAGATCAAAATAAATTCATTGTTAATATTCATTTGTTTCTTTTAGTAAATATACTCCTTTACTTCCATAATCATATGCGAAAGGTGAATCAAACTCCGTGAATGAAACAAATTTAAATTTTAACTTATTTTTAAAAACTGGTTGATTTTATATTTAGACTAAAAATCTTCTCTTCTTCAAGAATGGTTACCAAGTGGCACAAACCAATAATTTGTATTAAAACTCATTGAACCATAAAAGAAAAAAATGTACACCAGCTGTAAAAAAAAAAGTGGCAAAATAAGCTATAAGGAATTACTTATAGTGAGTTACAAAATTTCATAAAAAAGGGGAAAAAAAACTCTTTTCTACTTGGTCCATGCTACTGCATCTATCTCTGTTTGAGCACTTCTGTACAGCTCCAATCTCTTTGCAAGTAAATTTCTTCGCTGCATCACCGCTGGATCCTCATCCAACAAAGAAGACAACTGATTTTTCTGAAACATAAATACATAGAAAGTCAACGACAACGATAAGGCTATCTCTCTCTCAGAAAGAAGAAGTAAAAGAAAAAGAATGGGATTTTCACTTCTTTCCGTCCCAGCTCTGCAAAGAAATGATCAAGTAAACAGCGTTTTGCTTCCCGCACTTGACAATACACAACCGACTTTGGGATGGAGTTTCGTAAACTTGCACAGACCATGTTCACATATGACAAGACATTACTTCCTGCTTGTTGAGAATATACAAAATCAGAACAGAATCAACAGATTAATGACAAATCTTATTGCACAAGCACAAGTGCCATTAGTTACTGACCTATTCGCCTAAGATATGAATCATTATATCTCTCGAAAATTGAATGTGTAGGATTTCCACCCTTCTCAATATCCTGAGGAAGCTTCCTGAAAAATTCTACGGTCAAGTAACAGCATTCCATATCAACAAGCTGTAAAGTTGCTTTCCTGCTTTCTTCTCTCATCCGTTCTAATGATTCAATAGCAGCATTGCTCGCTTCCACTCTCAGAGTTGGATACTGTTTTAGTTCCTACAAGTAACGGACAAAGCAACCATTTACAAGTGAAAATTTGGTAATCCAAATTTAGTGTCCAGAGACAGCATTGGATTTCTTCATTTCCTCCACTCCTAGGGAAGGGAAGTTTAACTCATCATTTTCTTGTGACCAACTAGCTAAAACTTATCAATGCTACATTTCTTACTAAAGCAAATAGTGTGATAATGTTAATGTAACAACTGAGGTACTTGCCATGGTCTCACTGAGAGACTTTTGAACCAGTTCCTTCAGTATAGCGTGGACCTGAAATCATGGTAAAAGGAAGAGATCAAACAAAGTCCCCACATTTTACAGAACATGTCTGCATTCTGCAGTGACAAACAAGAATGACAAAAGTGTCCAGAAAAAGCTTCATGAGCAAGCAATGTATGTCATTGTCAAGCACAAAATGAAATGCATATTGTTCCTTAGAAAAGCATGTATTACTAACAACAATTAGAAATGTCTTTTTATCTGTGGATTCATCATGCAGTGATAGTGACAAGGGGAAACTGAATGAATTTGGAGAAGATACATAAACTTTTACCATGAAAAGGCCAACAAGAAAAAGAATTTGAAAGGAGTGGGCTTTATAAGATTGAAATGGAAAAAATGTAGTTCAATCTAAGCATAAAAATGGTAATGACACTGTATCTGTGCATACATTTCATGCACATATAGAATTCATGCCATTGAAGAATAACAGATCAACTGCAATCAATAATAAATAGCGACACATGGCCACATTCGACAAACGCTCTACGTAATATGATCACCAAAAACATAATTTTCTAAAGGAAATATGAATGAGTACCGCATCTACAGCTGCCTCAGCAGGACCTCTGATAGTAACCACAGCAGATTCAATAAGACGGCGATAACCTTGTTCAGGAGCTATTAGGTGTGGCTGGTATCCGTCAGCTTCAGTTATTAGCTTTCTTACATTGTCCAACGAAAGTTGTTTATCAAACTGCAGCCTTTTCAAAGCAGCTGGTAACTGGTTATCGAACACAGAATAGATCTTGTCACCACCAGGACGTCTGCAGACAAAAGGTGTTATCCAACACGAGATCATGTTGCAAACTAAGACGAGATGAATGGCACTTATTCCATTTCACTATAAAAAAACAAAGCAGTATCAGAACATATACATGCCATCAAGACGTTCTTTAAATATTTGGTCAAATGAACGACAGATTTCCATGATCATGTATAATTTTCCCTGCATTTGAAAAAGAAATAATAGAAGTTACCAATGCTTCTTGCAACAAGATTCAAGTAGTCTGCAGTGTGAATTAATGTTGAAAGGGGCAAAGGGAAGACGAAAAGAATCATGGCTGGATAAAAAGGCCACCTGATTTCCATCAGATGGACAAAAATGTAAAGAAACCCAAAGAAGTAGTTGTATGAGAAAGGAGATGCAATGACACATTTAATGCTCACCCCAGCATCAGTAGCAACAGGTTTCCCAAGTCGGCTCAATTCTGTTTCTAGTTCAAGAATGGTTTTGTTGATAAGAGACTGAAGGCCAGGAATTCGAGACTTGATGACTTGTTCCAAATGCTGAAAATTTAACCACATTGAACACCATGCATGAGCATGATGTGTATGAGCATTGATGGATATTTAAATTCTCATTAATATCTTTGAATACCTTAGAAAGCATCTTTCCTAAATGCTCAGAGCCCATTCTTTGAGCAAGATGCCGGTACTCTGGGCTTTGTTGAAAATACTCTCGTTCTCTACGTCGAGCAGCAATCATGTCCACACTTTTATTGATATCAGCTTGTGAGCGATTAACAACACCAATCCAAGGAAACTGTAGTTTATATGATTTTCCTTCCAAAATCTGCAAAAGCCAAAATATTAGGAGAAATTCATTGTAGTGAGACTTGAGTTCTTCAATAGATTTTTAGTAATGAATGACAAAAATTTTATGAGAAAAACAGAACGCTTTTGACTGCAACTCCTAAACTTGTATACCCTTAATTGAAATTGGTAACGCCACATCTAATGAAAACATCTATTCATCCTAGAATCTTTTTAAGATATATCAAGAATTTTCTTAACTTCATATTATAATTTTATGCTCAGGATATAGCAAAATACTTCTCAACCACTAATGCATTTTTCCAGGACAAAGACAACCCCTATGATGCTATTAACAGGCTTCAGAATTCAAAGAAAAGAACAAAAACTATAATTTTGAAAAAAAAAATCTACAATGAAATAACCAAATTTAATCAAATGATTGGAAGTAAACTTACATCAACTGCATCAGTACCCTTGTCCATAAGGTCGATCTTTGTCAGAACGCCAAATGTCCTCTCCCCTAAAATTTGATTATCAATCACAGGTAGAAGGATAAAAATACAACTCAACAATCTTTTTATGAAATTAAAATTGTAATAAATCCGAAATCTTTCACAGTGGAAATAATGTAGATGCTCAATGTTATTCAGTGAATAAGCAATCTTCTTCTCTGTAAATATTCAAGCCCCAAAAGCATAAGCAAAAAGTAAATACAATGAAAAAATGGAGATGAACTAGGTTATTTAAAACCCAAGTTTTACTGTCTAAACCATAATCAATTTTCCTCTCATCCATTGCATCAGAGTTCAAGTCATACTTTTAATTTTCCCCACTAAAAATATTAAATGCCCTGTTCCGTTCCAGCAGTGCAAATAGAAACTCCTGTTTCCATATCTAAAATTGCACTAATTTTCAAATCACACATCCTTCTTTATTTTTGAATTTTGCAAACGAAAGATGATCTGTCAAATCAATGATGTGAATATTTTCTAATAAAATGCTGTCTGTAATCTTACCTTTAGGATCAACTTCTCGAGATATCTTAATTGCATCTGAAGTAGCAAGATCTTGATTGGCAGGAGAAATTGCCAGAATAATACAGTTGGGCTGCAATGATGCACAAATAGATTAGCTCCCAAAAAATAAAAAAGAGTGGCTCCTAAAATACATCTTTGCATGAGGTAGAATTTGTGGGATCTAATATTAAACAATTACTCTACAATCTCTCCTACAGTTATCAAAATTCACGGCAGTTGGGTTTTTCCGAATTTCGGTTGAAAATTTTTTCATAAGGTTGCATGAAAGATTTCCAGATTAATTAACAAAATTACCTTTTCAATGTATGATCGAACCATGTTATCAATGTCTTGCACAATGCTTTCAGGTTGACCATCTATGATTCTCAACATAGCATATTGTCTGTTAGCCTTTCAAAAACTATGACAAATATATTTATTAGCACATGAGTAAGTAGCAAATAACTCACCAACAGCTACTTTAGTAAGACCAGGAAGATCGATCAATGTCAAATTTACAACTGCAGAAGTCAAAAGTCAATGAAATCTGCTGGATAGTTCAGGAAGACAATAAAAAATATCAAAAACAATTTCATACCCTGGGTTGCGCATAGACAGAAATGACTTGAAGACCATGATGGAGAAGTGATGTTCAAGCATTAATTTTGAATTTCAATTCGATTGGTAAAAGTAAATAATGTAAAATCTGTTATTTATTAGTTTATTGATAATAGTTCATTTTCAACTCATTTTTTCAGCTTTAACCGAAAGATAGATGCACCTTCAAATTCTTTCATCATCAAATCAAATTAGTCGAGTTAAATATTCTATGCATCACTTGGTTTAAAACCACTTCTTCAGATTAATGTAAAAGCCCAATCCAGGTGAGAATAAATCGTGTGATTGGAATTACTATCTCACCATTAGGGGAATAGATGCTAAGATGGATAGGAACAGTAGAGATTTGTTTGGTGCGGCCAGTCTCTCTATCAGTCTCATCAGAGATCTCCTTCCTCACAGCAGCTACACACAATAGAAGAATAGCGATCAAAACAAAGAGACATACATACACAAAGTAAGAATACAACATAAGTCAATAAAACACAAATTGTATAAAAACTAGTAGTCTTCTCTCATAGGGAGTATACCAAAGTCGGTGAATTTCTTTCTTGGGAGGTGCATAAACTCAGCGTACTCTCTTCCTTCATCAATCCTATGAAGCTGCAGTACAAGAGGACGCCGTGTAACAATCCCTGCATGGAAATTATGCGTATCAAGATAAAATAATGTAGAGATTAAAATAATCAACAGCATATATATAAATTACCTGCCCCACGAGGTAAGAAATCTTTTCCAACAATGCTTTCCAGCACTGAAGATTTTCCAGAACTCTGTAACAATGAAAGCTATAGATTATTAAATACAACAGGTCCTGAAATGATTTCCATTCCCCAAAAAGAGTTGTAACTTATGCCCAGAAACTGTTGCCTTTTGGAATTGAGAAACTGGTAGATGGTAGAGAAGACTAATTGAACTGACTTGAATTTTACAAGTTCCAACAAAATTCAATCTGAACGCCAGGTCTAAAAGCATAAAAGTAAAAATAACGTATCTAATTGCCAGACTAGCGATTCCTGATTTTTAAGAGAAGATTCACAAGTTATATTTCAATGATTTTTTTTTTCTTCAAAAAAATGCAATCTTAAGATCGAAAGGTGAAACATAAACAGATAGCTGAAAGCATGTATGTAAATATGAGAAATAAACATAAACATAAGCAGATAAGTGAAAAGCAATGGCGGTGCGGGTGGCCTCTGCATCTTTGTATAATCTGAGAGCATGCAAACAGTAGTCGTTGAGAGAGACAAACTCTTGCTCCGACAAGTCATGTCGTTACGGAGACAAATTTTAATCTATTGATCACCAACGTCCAAGGCTTTCTAAAGTATGGCTTTACATGGGCCACGTAATTGGGCCTTTTGGGGTCAAAATGCTACATATATATAACCAACAATGGGCCCTTGCTCTGTACTATAAAGGGATTCAACGCTAGGTCGCTAACTGCGAATGCATTGACAAATGACATGTTCATCTTCGTACATCCAGACTCGTTTAAATGCTTCAAACAAAAATAACAATCTCAAGATCCATAACTGAAATATAAACAGACATATAGGAAAGAAATGGTGAAAGAATAAACAATTTGCATAATTTGAATATTAGAGACGAGAGAGAATGGGACCTGGCCACCGACGACGGCAATGGCGGGTAAAGAGTCCCAAAGTGTAGGCAACGCGCTTTCATCGCCGTGATCACCAAGGGCCGTACAGGCCCTCTGTATTTTGTTCACCAATGATATCAAATTATCCATTGTATCAAAACCGAGTCCAAACAATCAGTCGGATCGGTATTTGACCGAGATGGTGGCGGGAATTGGCGAGTTGAAACAGAGGCGAGAAATTGAAGGTCAATAACAAGGATTTTCCTTCTTTTCTTTTTCTGTCTTTGAAATTGAGAAATGCAGTAAAGGAGCGTTTGCGTTTAAAAAATATGAAAGAGAGAATCAAAGAAGAAGAGGTTGGCGAACGAACCGGGAAATTGGAAGGAAGATGAAAGAGATCATGGAAACTTTCTAACGTAATTTGTATCTGTTCTTTGTTTGGAAGGGAGAAAAGAGTAATTAAGTTACATATTTTATCACAAGCTCAATTATATTTTTTGTGGGCTTTGTTGTTGTGTTGCTTTCCTTCTCTTGGGCCTGATTCGTCTCCAAATGGTCCAATAAGTATAATCAAATAAACCGAGGCATATTCGTTGCCTAAAGCGTGACAAAAAAAATAAGACAAATTAAGGGCTCTTTCTCTGCCACAACCACAAGTTCCTATCAAAAAATAGATAGATATAAATAAATACATGGTAAATACTGTTTTGAGTTTTAACGAGTCAATCTAGCGTAGCCTCTCGTTCCTTCTCAACACCTCTCCCTGAAATGCAGACTGAAATCAAGCGTACAAGTCTCTCCTCATGGACTCTTTAACCCTTAGACCCACTTTTAATTCTTTCATTAAGAGAACTTCCTGTGTTAATCCCTCTAATTCCTGCACTAAACCTTTCTATTCTGAACACTTCTCATTCTTTAAGTTGACTCGTTTTGCCAAATTTAGAGCTTCTCCAATTTGTTTTTCCTGTACAACTCCTTCAAATCCTCAAAACCCGAAATTTACATGGAACAATAGTATCTTTTCTTTGAACCCTTTATGTGTATTGGTCCCAATATTGCAACAAGTCAAGGGCGTTGCTTCTTCACAAACCAAGAAATGGGCTTTTCGATTACAAGCATACACTGAGGAATCGGAAAAGGCAATGGTTGATTACAGTGGCAAATACTTGCAAAATGGAGCATTTGGAGTAGCTTTGTTGAGCATTACATCGAACGCTAAGGTTCGAATTAGTCCTTTCGTTGCGACATTGGCAGCAAACCCAACTTTTATATCGGGATTTGTTGCGTGGTTTATAGCCCAATCGATAAAAGTGATTTTGAATTTCTTTGTGGAGAGGAAATGGGATTTGAGACTACTTTTTGCCTCTGGAGGAATGCCATCTTCACATTCGGCTTTATGCACTGGTATGACAACATCAGTGGCGCTTTGTCATGGGGTGGCTGATTCGTTATTTCCAGTTTGTTTGGGGTTTAGCCTTATAGTTATGTATGATGCAATTGGTGTCAGGCGTCATGCCGGGATGCATGCAGAGGTAATCAGCTTCGTATTTTATCTTTTTTTCCTTTTGGGTGGTGTTCTAGTATTCTTTTGTTAGAAAAATTGTTAATGCGTGCTTAAGTGAAAATTTAGTGATTTTAAGCACTTGTGAATTATGAGATATAGGTATCAACTGTTGAATTGCTTGTTTGATTTTATTGTTGCTGTTCTCATCTCCTATTACTTCATTGTTAGTGGTATTGATAAATTGGACTGCTTGTTTGGTCTGAACTATGTGGCAAATTCAGCAGCTAAATCTTTTTTGTTTGTAGTTTCTTCTCGGTATCAACTCATATCAGAAATGCTGGGGTTAGCTTGGGAGAAATAAGTGCATTGGGTAACCCAACTGGACTAGGGGTCATCTGGGTTTCTAACGTTGCAGAAAGTATGAATTTATCATTTAGTGGATAAGAATTGTATGTGTAAGGCCAGCATTTGGTGCTTGATAAGCCCTTGTCAAATGGTAGGGGTGAATATTATTCAGTTCTATCAAAAAAATTGATTTGATGAAATTTGGTTACTTAGATTCTTACTTTTCAGTTTTCAATTTGATCCCATTAGAAAATGGTAGAATTTTTGGCCTTTGGTTATCAGTTTACTTGCTCCAAAAATTATATCTGATTTAATTGATTTATATGTACAATAGCAAATTATAATTTTTTAGTGTTGCATAAATAACAAATGGTTATTGCAATTGTTAAATTATTGTATAAATAAATTGTATTGTAATTTTCCAATTGTTTTTTTATTAATAAATGTATTCAAACTGATATATTGTTCAGTTAGGTTTGGCTTCTATAGTTAATAATATTTTATGTGATTGATTTTCAATATTTGGATTCATATTGTGGCATATGTTGCATGCTAATTTGAGGAGTTATAGTGGAGTTTGAGGGAATTATGATTCTCTCCAGCTTAATTTGTAAAGAAGGATTAACCTTTCCTTACTGACTGTTGTTGAGGCATCGCCATAACAAGACATTGCAGAGTTGAATGCTTGTCTTGATAGTTCATATTGCAATGAGGTTAGCTAGTAGATGTTAGGAAGTAGTGCTGCGTGGCGTAGGATAATTTTAGTAAAAATATGTTGGAGTTGCAGTTTTTCACTTAATGTTTGAAATGTCTTTCAATGTTGATAAACAAATTAAGTTGATCAGACATGGAAGTTTATTTTATTGACTGTTAATGTGGGATATACAAAGAAGGTGGACAATTGAAATCAATAATGTTCCACCTCAAGTTGATCAGAGTTTGAATTGATTTGGTGTTAGTTGAATAGCTTCTGGAAAGTCTAAATATGTGATTATTTCCTTTTAATATATAGCTCTTTGTTTTATTGAAAATAAATCCCATAAAACATAAAGCCTTTTATTGTGGTGATCACCTAATTTGTTTGCAAATTGGAACTGGTATTGATAGGTTTTTCTAGTCTGCATCACATCAGTTATGATTGAACCTGCAATTTACCACTTGAACCTTTAGAATGTGTGTCGAGCAGTGCATCTGAATTTGCAATGACACTAAGGACTAACATGTAACATGTGTATCTTTCATGCCTTAACAATAGATTCTCAATATGATAGTAGAGGACCTGTTTCAAGGGCATCCTATCAGTCAAAGAAAGCTCAAGGAACTTCTTGGCCACACTCCATCACAAGTATTTGCTGGAGCTGTCCTTGGCATTTTGGTCGCCTGTTATTGTTGTCAGGGTTGCCTAATTGCAACGTAAATCTTCTTCTGTGTGCAGTTTTGCTTCAGCTTTGTGTAAAGGACACAGAGATTCTGTTGTTTTGGCTGCCTCGGCTCATTCTATTATATGGCTCTCAGAGCTGTTGATGTATTTTACTGTAATCCAGAATAGCGGAAGCACATTATTTTTGAGGAATAGAAACGAAGTTAGCTTTTTTATTTTGGAAAAGGAAATTGTATCTCGGAATGAGTATTTTGGATTGCTGATGAGGGATGACTGGGAACCGGGAGCAAGAGATGTTCTTTCTGGCAGCCAGTCGTAAATTGGGTTTTTTTTTTTTTTTTTTTTTTTTTTTTTTTTTTTTTTTTTTTTTTTTTTTTTTTTTTTTTTTAATTTTTTTTTTTATCTCTGTTTGTTTTTTTTGTTTGTGTGTTGGGGGTGGTGGGTGCCGGGGGCCTCCGAGTTGTTTTTTGGGCCCGCCTGTTTAAATTGGGTTTTTTTTTTTTTTTTTTTTTTTTTTTTT
>CANUEP010193440.1:0-111629 GCA_947857235.1 Jatropha podagrica | reverse complement strand
TTTTTGCGTATGGTGTAACTAGTAGTGGAAAGACACACACTATGCATGTTAGTTTAGTCCCTCTAGCTTATTTCTTTATTTCTTTCTCTCTTTTTTTTTTTTTTTTTTTTTTTTTTTTTTTTTTTTTCTTAAATGAGCTTATGTGGCTTGGAGTCTTCGCTCTAAATGATCCAGTTATTATGGAAAGTTAGTAGAGCTTAGTTGTGACTTGTGAGGCTTTGAAAATGGTGCAGCCTTGCTGTTCATTGGAAGTGATTAATTAAGCTACATATGGAAGTGTGCATAAATTCAATGGCAGAGCCGGACTCCAAGGCTAGGGGGCTAAAGAAAAATTTTCAATAGTTAGTAGGCCAAATAAAAAAAATATGTTGGAGCTTGGGGGGCTATTAATTTATCTCTCTTTCTCTCTCTTATTTGTTGCTTAAAATATATGTGCAGGGAGATCAAAATTCTCCTGGAATTATCCCATTGGCCATAAAGGATGTTTTCAGCATTATCCAAGATGTAAGTGTCCATTCAATTTTTACTATCTTTGAGCTGTTGCGTGGTAATCTAAAACTACAACATAAAATGGTTGGTTGCACATTTTTCCATGGTACCTAGTTATGCTGTGTAGTTTTTCCCAATTTTACTTTCTAAAAATTTGGGTTCCCAGGATTATGTACCTGATAGCTCTTAGTATTTCTGCGGCAAGTATAATGCTACATTAGAACCATGCATGTAACACTATTGACCAAAATGGTTTTCTTCATCCATTATCTTAATAAATGTATATGTGAATTCATTTTCACCTACAATATTTTGAATATATTGTTTGCCCGCAGCATTCAAGCATGTATGTGTACTGTGTGTTTTTTTGGTCCTCGGATGGGGATGGGGATGGGGGTGGGGGTGGGAGGTGTTGTTCAACTGGGCACTAGATTGAATTAAAAGGGTTTCCCTTGACATAACTAGCCTATCTATTGCTTGTTTTTTTTTGTTATTCACTTCATCAAGTGTGATTGACTCGTTGTGCTTTTGCTTCAGACTCCAGGAAGAGAGTTCTTACTGCGCGTGTCTTATCTTGAAATTTACAATGAGGTCAGTGGCATCATATAGATAATGAATTGGAATCTCGGGCAGTAGCTTTTGAATTTTCATTTTCTTTTTTCCTATGCAGTATCATTAGTAATGCTACTTTGTTGAGAATTTATTTTGGTTGAGAAAGTTTATATGAAACTTGAATGGTTGAAGTCTTGCATAATTTGACTTATATGTTGTGCTTGTTTTTTAATAAAAAAGTTATTTTATATTAATTTGTGCTCCACGATGGTTATCTTATTTTTGTTTTCACACATGTTTCTTCCTTAGGTGATAAATGACTTGCTTGATCCAACTGGTCAAAATTTGCGTGTTAGAGAAGACGCACAGGTGTGTTTCTTAAAATTTGTGCTTCAGTAATTTCTTTTGTCCCTGTCTGTCAGACTCATACAAATGCAACGTTGCTCTCTTATTTCAGTTCTCCTAATGAAATATTCTTGTTTATGTATGCATTGGATTGCTTAATAGCGTGCACGCGCAGATTGCAAATACTTTAAATATGCTATATGCACACACCAACTATATATATATTTGGAGTGCAAATTGAAAAATGTTCTTAATGTAATCTTTAACCATGAAAAATTTTCAGTAGCTGAATTTTATTCTCATGTATGTTGGTTGTCAATGCTTCCACTATCTGTTTTGCAGGGCACTTATGTTGAGGGTATAAAGGAAGAAGTGGTTTTGTCTCCTGGGCATGCACTTTCTTTCATTGCTGCTGGGGAAGGTGACTAATACTGAAAACTATTCCCATTTGTGTATTATTAATTGGTGAAATTTGCTTTCTGTTGAGCTCTAATTGACATTTTGTATTGGCAGAACATCGTCATGTTGGTTCGAATAATTTTAACCTGTTGAGCAGCAGAAGCCACACCATATTTACACTGGTAAACTGTTCATGTCGATCAGTTAAGCACATATAGTTAAGATACTGATGTTCCATTTGATGTACAACAGCTTAGATCATTTTTGAAATGCAAAACAGTGCCTTTCTGTGAGTGACTTACAACTGGCCATGTAGGTTAGTTTGACTTTTCATGTGCTTTTCATCAAGTTCCTTTCAGAAGATATAGCTAATGGCTGAATTATCCATTAAAGATTTTAATATTTATGATAAGGAAGGTTTACCACCTAAGATTCCAACCTCATAATAACCTTATTTTATTCTAACTCATAGCTGAGCACAAGCCTATCAGTTATCACTAGTTTGCCATGCCGCTGTCTTAGCATACTGTTGATTTTTTATTTCAGTTGCTAGCTGTACCTTCAGTGATATTTTTTGTATCTGGCATGATACTTCCTCAATAGTAATTATTTTTCTGAACAAAAATCACAAAAGCTCTTGCCTCATTAATTCTGTTACCTGGACTTTCCATCATCTGCAATTTTTTTCTTGTTTTGGTGGAACGTCTTGGGTGGGGGAGTTATTGAACTTAAACCTGAACTAAATCCTATTCACTCATTGGCCATCTGAACTGTTAATTTGTTTGTTCTATATTTTTTTTTTCCTTGAATAATTTAATTTGTTTCTCATACTAGTTAGCGTGGATGCTGAATCTTCTATCAATTGTTTCTTTATGATTATCCACCACAAATATGCCTATGCTTTTGCAGATGATTGAGAGTAGTGCCCATGGTGATGAGTATGATGGAGTGATCTTTTCTCAACTTGTACGTACATTAAATTCATTTTTCGGTAAATAAAATATTTTTTTTAAGATCTAAAGCTCAGGTACTAACTTTTGTCGCTTTTATTAGAATTTGATTGATTTAGCTGGATCTGAGAGTTCAAAAACTGAAACAACTGGACTAAGGAGAAAGGAGGGATCTTACATAAATAAAAGTCTCCTAACTCTTGGAACTGTAAGTACCTGGACCTATATATGCAATAATATGCTATGTTTTTCCTTTTGTCAATGATTGCTTCCATCTGGCCACATATCATCGTAAGATAAACACTGTATAATGAAAAATCTGCTTTTGATTTGAGTTTTTCTTACATAGAATCAAGAATACTGGAGCCATTGAGGGCCAGGGAATTTTTATATCTGTATCATTAGTGAATTAGTAAACAATGTTCATGCTTTAGTGCTGAAACTTGAAGTGAATTATTCTATTTTCATTTAAAGAATGTTTTTTCTTTTTATCATACATAAGGTACATGTTGGAATTTGTATATCCATTAGCATTTTGAGATTTTTATTGACCTTTTTATTCTAACTGTGAAGGTAATTGGAAAGCTGAGTGAAGGGAAAGCATCTCACGTTCCTTATCGAGATTCCAAACTTACCCGTCTTCTGCAGTCTTCTTTGAGTGGACATGGACATGTTTCAGTAAGTTCAAAATAGAACAATGATTAATGATTGTGTTATGCAAGCAGTGTATTAATTGGACTTATGCTTTTTTGTCAAGGGTCATATGAATATATTTCATGTGATTTAAGCGATGGTACTTGCATCCCTACAATTTGGATTGCATTTTCATTTATCATGTTCTTCTATTGAAGCACACAAAATGAGTTCTATTTTTTCGTATTTTGTACTTTTCATTTCTGTTTTGGTTTCTAGCCATGGTTAGAAGTTTTATAATCAGCTATCCATGTTTAATCATTGTCACTGATTCTAAATGAATACAATCTGATATGTGGATTTTTTTTTTCCCATAAATTATTGCACAGCTTATTTGTACAGTTACTCCTGCATCTAGTAATATGGAGGAAACACACAATACATTGAAGTTTGCTAGCAGGGCGAAGAGAGTTGAAATCTATGCTTCACGTAATAAAGTATGCTGTAATCTTGGAAGTGATGGTTTTTCAACTGTAATGTACTATAATTACCACTTGCATTGATACTGGTTTCGAAAATTGTTTTCAGATTATTGATGAAAAATCTCTAATTAAGAAGTATCAAAGAGAGATATCAATCCTCAAGCAGGAACTTGATCAACTAAAGCAAGGGATAATAGTTGGTGTCAATCAGGAGGAGATTCTGACCTTAAGACAAAAGGTTTTTAGATTTTTTCAGCTTTGAATATTATTGATCTTGTTTTGCTTTTCAGTTTCTTTATATGGTTGCATGATTTTTCACAAGTAGTTACTTATTGTTCTTTGGCATAGTTGGAAGAAGGTCAAGTGAAGATGCAGTCAAGATTGGAGGAAGAAGAAGAAGCCAAGGCTGCTCTTATGAGTCGAATCCAGAGGTTAACCAAGCTCATACTTGTTTCTACAAAGAATGTGATTCCTGGATATATGGGAGACATTTCCAGTCATCAGCGGAGTCAATCTGTTGGCGAAGATGATGTGAGTTATTCTCCTTCTCTTGGGTAAACAAAAGCCAGACCTGTGGATTTTTGCTACTTTAATCACAAGGGATTCAGGTGTTTACTTGTGAATCATATTTCTGTTTTTCTTAGTCAAGTCACTAGTGCTAGGTTTGAGCTGATAACATTCTTTGTTGCCCCCATGTCAACATATATGGAAACTGTTAAATTGTAAATTTTGGAAATCTTAAGGCTTTGTTGTTGTTGTTGTTGTTGTTATTGTTGTTGTTGTCATGATGTACTAGTATTTGTAAATGCTCAGTTGCTTAGTGAAGCTGGATGATGTCCAGTGTGTAGAATTTTTTCACCATATCCCTTTGCGACTTTCCATCGCTTGCATTTATTACTTGGTGGGTCCATTTCTTTCCTGTAAACTTTCTGTTTAGCAGTTAAAGATTTTCCTGTCTGGTTATTTTTTTCCAAATCTTGCTTTTGACTTTGAAAATGAATATATAATGCTACTTTATTCTTTCACTTTCTTTTTTGTTAGAAACTGGAAGTTTTGAGAGAGGGTGCTTTACTCCTAGAAAATGAGAATCAGAAAGACACCTTCTCTTCTGCTTCTATGGTTTCATCGGATGCATCTCATGAATTTAAACACAAGAGACCTTCCAGCAAGTGGAATGAAGAACTGTCTCCTGTTAGCAGTACAATTACTGAATCAACTCAAGTGGGTGAACTTGTAACTTCTACAAAACTACCTGCAGTATGTTTATTAATTATCTTCTTGCTTATTTTTGTATGTTTGTAGTATTTTATTCTAAAGTAATATTCTAGTGCAATTACCATAGTGATGACTTAATGCTGATATTAAGGAAGATGCACCAACCAATGTATTTCTTATTTTTTGTGACTAGAAAAAAAGAATGGCTTATAAGAATTGTCATGCAAAACTTGTCAAATGTGAAGTTTAGCTCTCCTTTTTTAAATAAAATTGAACTTGGTCTTATGGCCTTAGTTTGAGTTCCATTCAATTTTTCTCCTCTCCATGTTTTGGAGTCTGTACTTGAACTGCAGATTTGTGAAAAGAAACATTTCAGGATGGTTAAGGGACAGATTGTCTGAATCTTCAATTTGTTGGTCTATTTTTTCAATTTCTTTATACTTGAAAGTAAGTCCTGCGAGGTAATATATTAAAAATGTCAAATGAGGTACCTTGGATCATTTTTGAACCAGAATACAAAATCTATCTTGGCTAGCTTCCCTTGAATTTTGCATTTGGGAAAAATCTCCTTGTTTAATGCTATCAACTTCATTTATCATATCAGAAAACTAGTAGTCCTTTTTATGCTTAGAATCTTTAGCATATAAGTGGTATATATTTTTTGAATTTCATCTATTATGCTGCTGGAATTCAATCTGCCTCTAGGGGACTGAACCCAGTGTCGTCATAGTTTTGCCATTTGTGATAAACTTTGAACCTTACTGTAAATTTTATTGCAGGGTGCATTGACACAAGATCAGATGGACCTTCTTGTTGAGCAGGTAAAGATGCTTGCTGGAGAGATTGCATTCAGCACTAGTACCCTTAAGCGGTTGGTGGAGCAGTCTGTGAACGATCCTGATAGCTCAAAAACTCAAGTACGCCTTTCTGTAGTCTAAACTTTATTGCTTGTTGATATTACTTTGAAGGGATTGACATCTATATGGTGAATATATTGCTAGGAGCCAATGATGTTGAAACACTCTTGTTTTGAGCTATATCAAAGGATAAACTGGCCAATAAGTTACTGTGAAATATTTATATAATATCCAATTTTATCTGATTATAAATTTTAATATTTTATGAACAATTTATATGGTTATTATTCCACATAGTGCGGTTGAAGTTTATTGGAATGCAGCTCTACGTAGTTCGTTTCCCTTCCAATTTTTCGTGTCAGATATATAGTCAGTTAAACCAAACTGGATTTATTCTCTCTCTGTCACTCTTTCTTTTTTTTAGTTATCCCCTGAAAATATCTCATTCTTTAAAATACTTTTAGATTCCGTATCTTTGTTTACAAGACATACAAATAGAAGTTTCACTCTCTGGCAATGAAACATAATGTTGTAACAGTATAAATTCGAGTATTCAAGAGGCTACATTTTTTTTTAGAGAAGTCTCTAATGTGTATAGGTGCATGCTTTCTTAATGACAGATCCAGAACTTGGAACGTGAGATCCAAGAGAAAAGGAGACAAATGAGAGTTTTAGAGCAACACATTATTGAGAGTGGGGAGGCTTCAATTTCTAATGCATCAATTGTTGATATGCAACAGGTGCTATCAATTTCCTTCTTCCTCACTTACATTTTCCTCCTCTAGTATTGTTTATTTTGTTTGTGTCCATTTATTCAAATATAGTTGCTGATTTCTTTTAATGGCATTTCTGTCAACAGTCAGTTATGAGATTAATGACTCAATGTAATGAGAAGGCTTTTGAGCTGGAGGTGCGTATTTTGCAACAGGACATAAAGTTTTTGAAGCATTTTCAGCATCCATAGCTATGCTGAGGTCCATTTGAGGCTTGTTTATACGCTAGCATTGTCATATATCATCATGCTATTTTAGACAGGAAACTGGAATTTATTTAATGTTATGAAAAGAGTAATATGATTTCCTTAATGAAAATGTCTCTGGACATTAATGTTTAAGTGCTTGGTAGATGAGTCTAGCTCCTTGATTCTCTTTCGTAAAAACTCTCGAGTTTAGCATATACTAAGGTTGCAGAGAGATTCTGAAGATAGGAAACTTCTTTAGAATATTTCTGATTCAAGCGCTTGAGGATTTCATCTAACCATTTTTTACTTTTCCTTGGACCTTTTCATGGATGCTGCTCTTTTTTCACTGATCCTTATGTATATTTTGCATAGTTTTATTCATTTAACTTACAGAGATTTTGGCAATAAATGCAGTTAAAGACAGCAGACAACCGTATCCTCCAGGAACAACTGCAGAATAAGGTTTAAACAACATTCTCTATACTTCTTGCCTCTTTATTTGATTCTCTTTGGTCTATTTTAAGGGCACTGCCAATTTAGCTGAAGCCAAATACCTTCTTTGAGGATGTTTCATGCCTCTTCTAAACCTTGGATGTCATTCGTATTCAGCTAAGTTTTCTGCATGTTGTTGCTTATTGTTAGTCTACTGAGAACAAGGAGTTGCAAGAAAAAATAGATCTACTGGAACAGAAGTTGACTTCAGCCTCTCGAGATAAATCATCACTGGATTCTGAACATGTTGTGGCTGAAGAATTTGTCAGTGAATTAAAAAAGAAAGTTCAATCACAGGTGCTTACTACTTTTAATTGGCAATGGCCAATTCTTTTCTTTCTTTCTTTAATTCAGAGAATTTATAAGTTGATGAAAACTTCTTGCCACGTGAAAGAAAAGATCTGATTATACTGGAATTGTATGTTGAAAAACACAAGTGAAAAATTGATTCAAGTGAACGATTGTTCTTGTTATTTCACCAAGAATTTATAGTTTGGACAACCTAAATGATTTGCATAAATGTTTTCGCTTATATGAGCAGGAGTTTGAGAATGAAAAGCTTAAGATAGAACAGATACAGCTTTCAGAGGAGAACAGTGGGTTACGTGTGCAAAATCAGAAACTGGCTGAAGAAGCTTCTTATGCAAAGGAACTGGCTTCTGCTGCAGCAGTTGAGCTAAAGAACTTGGCTGGTGAAGTGACTAAGCTTTCATTACAAAATGCAAAATTAGAAAAGGAATTGTTGGCCGCTCGAGAGTCCATGCATTCTAGAGGTGCTGGCATGCAAACCATTAATGGTGTTAACCGCAAGTATAGTGATGGCATGAGACCAGGAAGAAGGGGACGGTTCTCTGGCAGAGCAAATGAAATTTCTGGAGTGCACCCTGATGACTTTGACTCCTGGAGCCTTGATCCAGAAGATTTGAAGATGGAGTTGCAGGTGAGGAAACAAAGGGAGGCAGCTCTTGAGGCCACCTTAGCTGAAAAGGAGTTTATAGAAGAGGAATATAGGAAAAAGGCTGAAGAGGCAAAGAAAAGGGAGGAGGCTCTGGAAAATGATTTGGCAAATATGTGGGTGCTTGTTGCCAAGTTAAAGAAAGAAGGGGGAGCTATTCCTGATGTGAATACCGATGAGAGGCAAAGTGATGGAATAGATGTAAGTGAACCAAAATTTAGTGGGGATGATCAAAATACTGTCCTGAAAGATAGACAAATTTCAGATCCATCAAAACCACCCGATGAAAATCCGAAGGAGGAGCCCCTAGTTGTCCGATTGAAGGTAATGCTGAATCATTTAGATGTTTTTGGTTGATTTCTTTATTCGCTATTCTATTGTATTTGCTGTTTTCAGATAATTTCTTCGTTCTATTAAAGAAGTGAACTTGAAGGGCATTTCAGAAAACATCACATATTTAAGGATGCTTAATTCAAATTTAAGAGGAAATAATGAAATTGTGAACTTGCAGGTTACTTCAATAACCATTTCTCAGTAATGCTTGCTGATAGGATTTTGTGGCTGTCAAAGCCTTCAATTTAAAATCTTTTGCCTGAAAATTTGTTGTTTAGGGAGCACTTTCCTTCATCATTTATTTCTGTGCTTGAGAAATTCCTCTAATGCAATGTTATTTTGGTCCCACCTCTAGTCTGTGCAGCATGTTCAATTCATTAGTTGCATGTAAGAAGGTAACATCTTGATATTGATGTACTTTTTACTGTGTGGCTTGCTGATTAAAAGCACCTTTAACTGTTTTAACAGGTTGTTTACATGTCTGCTAATTTCTTACCAGAAATGTAGGGTTATGAAGCTTTTTGGGTTTATTTTGTAAAGATTATGAGCCTTATGTTTGAGATTTGGATAATATTACTTTTTGTTTAATCCTTGGCTGGTACTGATTGTCCGTCCACAAAGGGATTTGTAGCTTGTATTTATTGAATTGTTCAGATGATCATAATCTCATAACTTATGAAGGTAATCGCTTGGATAGGTGATTAAAAATTACATATGCATTTTTCTTCTTTCAGGCACGAATGCAAGAGATGAAGGAAAAGGAACTCAAAAACTTGGGCAATGGAGATGCCAATTCACACATGTGTAAAGTATGTTTTGAATCACCGACTGCTGCAATTCTTCTCCCCTGCCGACATTTTTGTTGTAAGCCAGTTTCTTCCAGCTGAATCGTATCTA
Source organism: Jatropha podagrica (assembly GCA_947857235.1). Taxonomy (NCBI): domain Eukaryota; kingdom Viridiplantae; phylum Streptophyta; class Magnoliopsida; order Malpighiales; family Euphorbiaceae; genus Jatropha; species Jatropha podagrica. The sequence goes on along the minus strand of CANUEP010193440.1, from coordinate 102,069 downwards.
TTCTTTTCCTTTTTTACCTGTAAGTGTAACTATTATTGCTTTATGCTTGCAGTGTGTAAATCTTGTTCATTGGCTTGTTCAGAGTGCCCAATTTGTCGCACAAAGATCGCAGATAGGCTTTTCGCGTTTCCTTCGTGACCCTGCAGTTTATGCCCTCCAAATAAGGTTGTAAGACTCCTATTTTTCTATATCTTAGGTGCTGATAGGTTAACCTACTGGACTAATATAGGTTGCTCATTGCTTTTTGCTAATTGCTAAGCAAGTCAGAAACATTTTTTCTGGATAGAAATATTGAAAACAAGTAAAATGAAGTAAAGCTGCATATAATATTTGAACTTATTACATTCTTTTCTACCAGATAGAGGTATATACAAATCAATTCAACATTATTGCAGAGCTCATTAACGACTTGATTAGAAGACTTGAGGCTTGACTACAGCTTGATTTAGTCTTAGTTTCCATGCTTCGGACTAAAGCTCAAATGAAAATTTAAAATACTTGATTTCAACTCAACTTGACTTGACTACTTCAGAATATAAGATAAGCTTATTTATTATTGTTCAGATAAAACTTGAATAAATTCAAGTAAGGCCAAACTTGAGGTCGAATCAATAAATCATTTTTAAATATGCTTTATGGTATAAAATATATTTAGAATTATATAAAAATAAAGCATTTCAGCTTGCTATTTTGAGTGAGATATATGACAATCAAACTCTAGTGACTCAACTAGAATTGAATTGATTTTGAATATAGTCAGTGAGTTTGAATGAATAGCTTGGCCATAAGGTATTACTTCAACAGAGTACTTATATTGGGTACCTTGTGAGTTATAGGTTAGAAAAATTGAAATATTTTCTGATAATGGGTGCATAAACTGACACTTTCCTTTTTGTTTCCCCAACTTCTTTATTTCAGGATTCATCAACATTGTCCTTTCCGCAATATTCAATGCATTAGCAGGTGCAATTCTTTTATTAGTTTGATGTATGTAATTTGTGTAAAAGGTATATCAATATATTGTTTTCGTTCCATTTTCTTCAAGGCTGTAAAATAAGATTGTGATTAAAGGTTAACCAAAAAAAAAAAAAAGAGAGAAGGAAAAAAAATCTGTACATTTCAAAGTACAGATTTGAGATATTGCATTGTTTTGAAACATGCAGCAAAATGCTGTGATCTGCAGAGTACTGTGATCTGTTTCAATATATGTATAGAAACAATGTATGCTTCCATGAGAAGCATTTTTTTCGGCTTTCTATCCGAGAAATACTAGTTCTGCGATTCTCAGGATCTTTTCTTTAGTTACCTTTTTTGGTTTTCCTTCGTAGTTTGCTTATTAGACAATCTAATTTCGAAAACTGTTGAATGATGTTAGGACCATAGCTAATGCTATAACCCGAGCCAGAGTGGCAACTGTTGACCTGAGTTTCAGTTCAATGAGTTCTGGCTTGGGTTCAGCTTATTTGCTATTTATAGATTATTTTTTTTTTTTTGCCCCATTTTTTAAAGCTTAAAATTCGAGTTGTTGGTCTAAGTCTAGTTTATTAAACAAATTTGATAAGTAGGCTTGAACTTAACTTGTTAAGCTTATTAAATGAGCTTGAATTTGCTTTTCCCCGATTCAAGCCTGGTGTAATTCATAAGTGGCCTGTCTCATTTATAAATAGGTATAACAATTTGAGTAAATAGTGTGCATATTAATGATGATGTTTTGCACAAGTATGTTATAATACATTAGAAGCTTCGGTTGGCCTTTGTTCTAGCAAACTTGATTGGAGAGATAACTCTCCTTTTTTTTCATTAAATTAATGAAAACATTTGTTTTCAGAATACCTAAACTTGAAACCTTTCATAAGCTTGAATAATGTTGAGTTGGAATAAGCTTGAATAGACTACACCTGAATTGAATAAGGTTGAATTTTAAAAATTATTAGATTATTATTTAAATAAAAAATATATGTTTAATATATTGAATAACTTAGATACTTGATTAGGTTTGTGAAACACTTGAACTAAGGTGATGTTTGGTTGATGGTAAGTAGATTAGGGAACTATAATTTTTGGAAAAGTGCATAGGTATTTATGTTTGATTGCATTTATCAATTTTACCTTTTAAATTAGATTATCTAATTTTTGGCATACAAGGGAAGTCACTTTTTTTTTTAATATATGAGAGGTCCAATAGATCAGAACAATATTGTGGCTACGCAAAACAGGCAATTTTACTTTTTGTATAATATTATTTAAATTGGTAATAATTTTTGTAATAGAAGGGTTTGAACTCTGAACCTTTTGAATAAAATTTACAAAATTGATAATTATTTTTACGGCAGTGAATAATTGAATTTGCATCTGTCAGTCTATTATTTTTACAAAAGAGATAGGAATTAAAAGGGAAGTAACTTCGTTAGAGAAGTCGCACTTCCCGTGCAATAAATTTTACCAATTTATTCTATTTAAATATATTCAAAGTTATATTATAAACATTATTATATTTTATAATTTGAAAGCAATTTACTGTTGTCTGAAGATTGTTTTGTATCAAAGACATTAAATTATAACTTTTTTAAAAAAAAAAATTTGGAAGTGTATCTTTTCGACAAGTATGTTTTTGTGGAAATAGATCATTTTAAACCAAACCATGCTCAAGTGTTGCAATGCTTGAATTTGAATGAAGCCACTGAACTTGCTACTTCAGCTACTGGGGTGACTCGAGTTTAAGCTTAATTCCTAAAATGGAGTCCTTAACAGTAGAATCCTTCAGATGATTCAAATTGAGAATAACCATTTAACATCAAGCAGTTCCTATAATCACATGCTAATGTCTTTTCTTTTTTTTTTTTTTTTTTTTTTTTTTTTTTGACATTTACACTGATGATGAACAAAACAAAGTGATAGAAGATGCAAAAACATTTTATATTTGATTCCCATTTTTAAATATTAAAATAGCTATTAAACTGGATGAAAATAAGAAAAAAAAATCCTACTATATATAACTAAGTCAATGAAAATATCCTAATTAAGAAAACTCCATGTAAATATCCCAATTAAGGGGAAAAAAAGGAGAACACTTTTCATTAACAGGGAAAAAAAAAAAAAAAAAAAAAAAAAAAAAGACTGTGCGGTACAACATTTGATATGAAATGAAAAAAACTCCACTTAGTTGCGCGTTGACTAAAGATATTGAAGAACACGTGGGTATGTTCTTCTTCTTCTTCTTCTTATTTTACAGGATCTTAATGCCTTGATATCTTGAAAGGTCTATTGCCAATTTCAGGAACTGTAAAAATATCCTCAATTGTCCAGTTCCTGTTAACTATTCCATTACTCTTTGCTTCTTTACTCTCCTTTAGTCTTACAGTCACTTCTTCTGGTACCCAAAGGCCTATATAATCTTCTGGTGAAAAAGAAATCATTTGATGACATTGATGAAGTTGTTGATCCGTTGTCATCATCACCGTTGAAACCGAATGACTGTCAGAATTAGTCTGCATCACATTAATAATAAGTCGCACAGTGTTCATCAGTTGTCTCAACCATAACACCCTAACCAAAGAAAAGAAGATATAGATAAGATATTAATGCTAAGAAGATATTTCTATTTTCAAATATTTTTGTCAGCAACCGTTAACATTGTGATATAATATAATACTATTATATTAGAAATATAACGCAAATAATTGGTTGATTAAAAAATGTATTTAATTATTCTTTAAATTTTTGTTGAGTACTTTTTTTTTTTTAATTAGTAATATCCAATCTTACATGTGTTCTCTGCTAATGTTAAAAGTAGTCTATCAAATCATTCATTGATTAAATTCATAAAAAAAAAAATTTATCCGTATTTCTAACGGGATAATCTAAAAATTATCTATTTTTAGATAATTAATACAAACCTTAGAAAAAATGTCTGTTGCAGCTTCAATTGAAGGATCAAGAAAGTCATCGACGCACCATCCAGGAATTGTCTCTAAGTACTCAGAAATACTACTTGTTGAAATTGAAATATCGTCATCAACATTATTTTTATAAGGAATTGATGATGATGATGATGCTCTTTCAACTGTAGGAGGACTAAAGATTTCACCAGAAAAGGTTGGATTATTATTATTATTATGCAGATATAGCAATTGAGGGCTTTTCATGTTTGTTTCACAACGGCTGTTGGCTGAAGAAGGAGAAGAAGAAGAAGATGGGTAAAAAGAACAAGAAGTAGAGAGTTTCACTCCCGTTAGAAGAAACCTATTATGTTTTTTTTTATGTTCATTTGCTTTATGAATTGGAATATCACATTCTCTGCAAAGAATCGCTCTATCTTCTTGACAAAACAAGAAAGCTCTTCTTTCCTGCAACAAATAAAAATTAAAACTAGTTAGTTCAGTAATAAATAAAATATAAAAAAAAAAAACCCAAGAATCAAGAAAATATACTTATATAATAATTTCCAGGATCCAGTTTGTATTTTCTTGATAATAAAGAAGGAGATAGAATGATTTGTACCTGACAAATGTCACAAAGAGGAGATTGTTTAGAGGAAGGACGAACGAGAGAGAAGCGCAGATGTTTACTGGCAAGCTTATTTGCATGGTGAACATGGCGGTCACAGCCATCGCAAAGAGCAGCTTCATCTGCAGAACAAAAAATAGAAGCCTCTGCTTTGTCGCAAACATCACACCTAATCTTCATCGGTTTTTTCTTCCTATTATTATTATTATTATTGGCTGCATTTAAACTGAACATGGCTATATATATTATATAATATACCTAGAGAGAGAGAGAGAGAGACAGAGAGACAGAGAGTGGGATACTGACAAAGATGTTATGGAAGTATGGGCAATAGGGTCTAATGGATAAACAGCTAAGCTTGAAGGATCTTGATTGTATCTGACTTAAAGAGAAAGCTCTGGAATGGTGGACATGGATGCTATTGGATTTTCCTTTCTTTTTCTTTCTTTATTGAGTAAAGAAGAGGGAGAGCAAGTTCTGGGTTTTTGATTGTATGTATATATATATATATATATATATACTTGCTTTTTATTTTTCATTTGTTTTTAAGGAATTGGCTTGCCTAGCTTATATGGATTACCTATAGACCAAATTAACCAAAAAAATAATTTTTTTATTAAAATGATAGTATTTTTTATTAAAAAAAAAAGATAAAATGAAAATAATTTTTAAAAAATCCTTATTTTAATTAATTTGATTTATAGACTATCTCTGGACAAGTCCAATCTGTTTCAAATTATAGATTATTTTCCTTTTTGAGAAACAATTAATTTCTTTATTATCTAATTAATATATCTCTATTGAGAATTTCTAGAAATTAATTACTTTTGAAAAATTCATTTTCCATTGTTTGGTTACAATTAATTTAAAAATATTAAAATATTTAACTCATAAGACCATAAAAATACTATAATAAAAATTTCATATTTTAAAAAAATTTCATCTTTTAAAAAAATTTCATTTTTTAAAAAAATTTCATTGTTAAATATAAGAAAAATATAAAAAAAAAGTTAGTAAATTATGAAATTTGCCCGTGACAAATGGTGCTGGCCGACAGCCCAGTGACTAGTGTTGAATGATTACTGGTAGTAATAACTACTGATAATTAATAAATTAAAACATATAAATTTATAATGTTCTAATAAATTTATCAATATTCGAAAAATATTTTCTTTTTTTTAAAAATTAAAAGTCATTTTTCTTAAAAATGACTAATTTGTCTCTAACCATCAAAATATGTTCAGTTGACTTATTTTTTAAAACGTCCCAAGCACGAGTGACGGAGGTAGAAATTTTAATTAATTAGCATAGGAAATTAAAGTTAATTGATATTAAATAAAATAATAAAAATAAATTTGTCAAAAATATATTCTCACTTTTAAATTTTAATATAATAAATTTTTTATTGTTGGCTCTCAAACTTAAAAATTACAAGTGTGGCATTGAATCTATTAATAATAATATAGTATCTGAATAATTTTAAAAGATTAAAAGTTGTAACTTAGATAAAGATAAAATGTATAGCTAAATAAATTGATATGTGTCTAGAAAAAATGAAAGAAGTATTTAAGTAGGTTTTCTATTTTAAATACTTTAATTTCAATATGAACATTTTCTAAACTAATAAATTTAAGCTTATTTTTAATGAAATTTTTGTCCAAAAGTTACTATATATTTCAATGCATATAATATATAAATTTGTTATATATGCCTCTGTCTTTCAATAAAATGAGAATCTATATATTATTATTATTATTATTATTATTATTATTATTATTATTATTATTATTATTATTATTATTATTATTATTGTATAAAGGAAAATTGTGGAAAATTTCAGTTTATGTGGCATCTCCACTAGAAAGAGAATTTATGATTAATTGACTAGGAAAATTGACTTTTAAAATCAGATTGTATGAATTGTAAATTCGAAAATGTAACTCTCTTATTTAAGATTGTTTTTATTGTCCTCAATATTATAAAATATAATTAATATTGCCTAATTATTATTTCACTCACCTTTTTAATTTTATAAAATTACTTAAGATATATATCACTAAAATTAAAATTCAAAAAAAGAAAAATATGCTTTTATAAAATTAAAAACTAAAACATCTTCCTTTTTCTTATGATCTATTTTCAAATTAGCCTCCGTCAATATTTTAATTTGTAATTTCTCAATTCATAATTTTTTTACATTTCGTTTTTTTTTTTTATATATATATATGAATTATGTATTGCTTGAATATATGAAACTTTTTTATTTCTTCTGTTCGTTTTTCTCTTTCCTCTCTTTTTTTTTTATCTATTACGTCTTTTATTTGGCATTATTTTTCATGTTCAATTTATTTTTCTAAATAATTCAAAGCACACTTTTATTTTTTATTATATATATATATATTCTTAAAAAAGTGTAATTTACATATAAAAAATATAGTATTATATTATTAATTACTTTAATAACTCATTTTATTGTTTTTGCTTTTGTTTTACAAGTGAATTAATATTCTTATTTTCTTATTACACTTATTTTATAATTCAAATGAAATAAAAATATCACATATTTGCGCCAAGCACGAAATACTCTCTCTCTCTATATATATATATGGCTGAAGTAAAAAATATCTTCAAAAAACTTACGTGACACTCTATTTTTAAACATTTTCTTTTTTCTTTTTTCTTTCCTTACAATTTTCTAATTAATTTTTAAACATTTACTTTCTTATATCTAATATCTAATATAACCTATATCTAAAATTATAAATAATTAATAATTAATAATTTAGTACTTTTGAATTTCAAAATTAAAACTTCAAAGTTTTTAATTTATTTTAAATTTTGAAATTAAAATTTTTTAATTTTAAAACATATGAATTTGAAAATTAAAATGGTTTTTCACTTCTTTTTTTTTTGTTGTTTTTAATTCTTTGAATTTTAATTGCTTTCTTTCTTTATTTGTATATTTGTGTGGTTTTTGTTCTGAAACTTCAATTTAGATAATATTAATTCCTTTACTTTAATCCAAATAATGTTAATTTCTTTTCTTCGACTCAGGTAATATTAAATTTTTTTATCTCTTTTATCTTTTATTTTACATTTCAGATATTATAATTTTTTTTAATTTATTTTCTTTTCCTCTCTCTCTTTTTTGTGTATCTTGTGATTTCTCTTTTCTTTGGTATGCAAATATGAAAAAATATTATGTTGATAGAGATGAAGAAAAAAAAGCTAATTATTAATCAATTTATATATTTTGTAATTTATTATATTTTTAATAAATAAAAGAAAATTATAAATTTTTTTATTCATTAGTTCATATTCATATATACTTGTTGCGTATCATGAACATACAAAAAAGGAAAAGGGCTAATCTTTCTTAAATGGTAGTTGTATCAATAAAGCAAACAAGCTTCCTTTGCATGTTTAATACTCTCGTGAACCTTTATGCTTTAGCACATGCCACGTTGAATTTGTTTCGCCTCATTTGAATAGAGCACACGGGCGAATAAACAAATTCACAGTGAACTTTATTAATTTAATTTCAGTGGCACCTTTAATTTTATTTTGATCAATTAAATATTTTAATTTATAAAATTACACATATTAAATAATATAAATCTTTAATTTTTTTATTGAGTTTGAATATGTTAAATAAATTTTTTAACACATTATATTTACAATAAAAATATTAATTTTTTGTATAATTACAAGATTTAATCATGATGGAGTTGTAAAACTTAAAAGGCCTTAGGGTGCGATTCTGCGCACATGCAACACGTGCGATTTGAGTCTTAGGGCTTTACCAAATTAATGGTAATAGAACAAATAAATTTAATTAAGAGGTCAAGCCAAAAAGAAGTTGCGTAAACAATAAAAAGGCATTTCTTGATTGTTATTGCAATTTGTCAAAGTCAACATTATTATCTTTATATAGTTTGATAATTTCTATTATAGGTTGCTTCACATATGATAGTTGCACCAAATTTCAATTTTAAAGACCAACTGCTAACATTACAAATCACATTTATTTTCCTTTAAATTGTGATTTTATTATGCATTTGTTGTGCCTAAAATACGTTGGAAAAAAAAAAACTTGACTATATAATTAAAAATTATTATAATCAAATTCAAAATTTTCTAGTGAAAATATTAGTATTTAACAATTTTTTTATGAGATCAGTTGAAGGTAAGAAACAAACAATGCGTATATAAACTATGAACAAAACACACTTCCACTGATAAAAAAAAAAATGGGCGAAAACTAAACGACAAAAAACACTTTTTTAAACGACATAAGATATGGTATCTTTTGGGCATCACTTGGGAGACATTACAAGCTGTCATCAATAAAAAGGCGAAGGAGATAAGGAAGGAATTTAACAAAGTTAATTAAATTTGTTGTTCAGTTTCAATCTCCAATGCTTCTCACATGGATAAGACTTGTTCAGTTCAGGATTCATTAAAATATGTGACCAATGAGTTATGGGACTTCACCAAGATGATCCTTCCCATTGCCATCCCCATGCTAGGGCCGACAGGTAGGGAATTTCATGCACAATGACGAATTATTGTCACGTTGAAAGTTTCAAATATTTAAAATATTTTTGTTCAATAAAGAAAGTTTAGAATGTTGAAATAGATAAAAGCCAGGTGCCAAGGTCGGTGATAGGATAGGTTAGGATGTGTGGGAACCCTAAACCCTAAACCAGAAAAAGAAAAAATAGCAAAATTGTCAAATTTAGGCATGAAGTATAAGAATATAAGTTAGTAGGTCCATTATAAGGTCTATTCCTAGAATGCTAATATTTCCAAACTACCAACTTCAAATTATAGCCATTCCCTTCAGAAAATAAAAAAAGTGAATCACTATTCACATTTAAAAAGAAATAGCGCTTATTTTAAAGTTGCTCCTGAAGAGAACTTTAATATATATACATTTATTTTTAATGTATAATATTTTTTAAAATAGACCGACATATAGCAATGGAATTGCATTTTGCAATTTAAAATAATGAAATATTTGAATTTTATCTCCTCTAGTTCTTGGAAATTTTTTTAATCACTCAACTTTCAATTCTATCTCATTTAAAAAAAAAAATTCAAATTTTAGGCTATGAATTGTAGAAACCCTACACGAGCTTCATTACTATCTGAATCTGAATGGGGAAAGGCATAGCAAAAGAGAAATTAGTAAAAGTCAAGACGACAGTGAAGAGTTTGGATTTTGTGATACTATTTGAATCTAAAAAGAAACATTATGGTCCATTGAAACTTGGACTGGGTAAGGGTCGTGAAACATGTCCTTCATTCTTCAAAACGTGTGTGTGGTTCGTGAAATCTTATACTTGCGTGGGCTTGGGTTGGGCCACTTTTACCCACATCCCTTCACGTGCATTCCACGCCTTTCATGCCGCAAATATATTATTAGAGCATAAATTTTTTTTCTATAAAATAATATAATTTATTAATTTAATTGCAAACTTATATTATAGTAAAATACTTTAAACTAATATTAATATAAATTAATTAAAAAAATTATTGCCAAACAAATTTTAATTAAAAAATAAAAAATCCTAAAAGTTAGATGATTAACATTTTAATAAATATTATTTTATTCACTAACAGATATTTCATATACCACCTTACTGAACTATATAATTTACAATAATATTTTGACATAGTTAAAACTCTTTCTCAAATCCTTAGTTATTAGCTAATAAATTTAAAAAGCTCATTTGATTAACTAAACTTTAAATATTGAGGGTTAAGAATTAAAAAAAATAAAAGCAAATATGTATATTTTTTTAACTATAAAAATTTAAGAGAAAAAAAAGTTAAATTTTAAAAAGTTTAAGCACCATGTATATCTATTCCAAGATATTAATAAAATTATTTTATATTATAAATGTATAATGTGAAATAACTTATACTATTAAATAAAGTGTTTATTAATAATATTTTTATATTATATTAATTTTTTATATGATATGCGTTCCACATTGATTATGTTCAATATGTATTTATTTTTTATTTATATAATATTAAATATTAAATTTTGTTTATATTAAAATAAATATAAGTAATTGATTTGTATTACACATTGATTTATAAATTACTTGTTATAATGCTTCTTATATACTTAATTTTATTTTTATATAATCAAGTGGTTTCAGAATAATATTCAATTCAAATTCTATATCTAATTCTTTTGTCCTTAATTTATAAATGTACATTTTTATAATCCAAATAGATGCTTAAAAAAATATCAAGTCATCATTTAATCTCTAATTTTTACCATTAACTCCAAATATATATTCGTATACCACTATAATGAAAAATAATAATAAATTATTTTTTATTTTTAAGTAAATAAAATAAATGAGATAGTGATTTAAATTAATAATAGAAGTCACTTTGGCTAGTATAACAGTATTATTTATTCAATGGAATACATGAACATAAATTCTTGAAATTCTAAAAAGTGACGCAAACAAAATTATATAATTTTAATTTTTTTTCAAATTTTCTAAACATTATTTTCTTTTAAATCAAATAGATTCAAGGTATAGAAAAAATATCAGAAAAATTAAAAGTATTTAATCATTAATATACCATATATTTATTGTAAAATCTCTTACTAAATTAAAATAATAATAGTTATAAATTATTTAAAGACAAAAAAAAACTATTATTAAAGACAAAACTCTTTCAAAATTTACAAAGCAAAAGAATATTTCAATCTGTATAAATATATAAATAAAATATTATATATATTTTTTAAATTAAAATTTTTAACTATTTATCCTCTCAAATTTTATTATATAAATTATATTTAAAAATTTACTTTTAAAAAAAATATATCCAATAAAATTTTACAAACATAAAAAAATATTAATGAAAATAATATACTTTTTTTCTTATCTCTCCTAAATAAAAAATTATATATATTTATTTAAAAATTTATTTTTAAAAAATACATTCCATCAAATCATACAAATATAAAAAATAAAAAAATATTAGAAAAGAACATATTTTCTTTCTTCATTTTTTTCCCTACGTCCTAAAAGAATTAAATATTTAATAAATAAAATATACAAAATATTTTTAAATGTATCATTATCATATATATTTATTAAAAAATAAATTTAGCAAAAATAAAACTTAAATTTTTAATTACTTAACTATCTAAATTTAAAAAATAATTTTTTTATTTATTAGGAGTTTAATAACCATAATAATACTGTGGACTATCAATAAATAATAATCTTTCACTTACTAAATTAGTGCAAATATAAGAGGATTTAAACTTAATACCTCTCACTTCTCACGCAAGATAGAAGATATTATTGGGCTTAAAAATAATTATATATATATATATATATTAATAATAAAATCTAATTTTCTAATTGACTATAACTAAAATTATTTTAAAACATCTTAAATTTCATTATAATGCCATTAAAAATCCCATTATTTTTTTATATATAATATAAATAGATATAAATAAATAATTAACCGTTTATGTAATTAAGATTGTATTTGATTAATCGTAACCAAAATGTAACGTGATTAAAAATATTTCTAGTGGAAGTTTTATACTAAAAATATATTTGATTATCTATTACACCGCTTTTCGTTAGATTCATCAAATGCAGCTTGAGATTGATAAATATAATATGAAGTCAACAACTCATAATTCATGCTAAGTCCTAAAAGAAGGTACTCACTACCAATCACGTGTAGGGAGGGATGGAAGCAAACCGATATCCATAAATTTTAAATTATTCATATCCATATTCATTTAAAAATTCACTATTTATATATATTTTAAATCGATTTAAATATTTATATAAATATTTATATTTATTCAAAATCTGTTTAAAATACTCTTGCACAAGTTGGATATCCGCCGGTCTTATAAACTATCAAAATTCAAATTTATTTAAAATACCACTAATAATGGATATGATATCCACTATCAAAATCATCTAATAAAGCGGATAATAGGTAGCAGATACTTAAAGATTTATACTCGTATCGTACATGTATTCGTCACGAGTAATAATTTCATTATTCGTATTTATTTCAAACTCATTTACAATTATTTATATTCTTTTTAAATATTCGCGAATCTTATAAATTGTTAAAATTCAAATTTATTTAAAATACTATTTAATAATAATGAATAGGATATCCGTGATATCCACCAATAAACTTATTTAATATAGCAGGTAACAGATAGTGAATTGGTTGATTTTCTCACCTAAAGACCTATATTCATACTCTATCCGTATTCGTTACGAGTAGCAATTTTATTACTAATATTTGTTTCAAATTATATGTGATTTGATTGATTCTCTCATTTATTTTAAAAATGAGAAATTTCGGGTTTAATTCTTCTTAATCACAAAAATTATCACGAATTTGATGAGTAAAGGGAAGACTGTCTCGCTATGAATCGAAGCAATTGACTTGTCTTAACTCTTGTAAACAAATGTGTAATTAAATTTAATCTGAGTCATTAGAGAAAAACAAAGGATCAAAGGACGGGGTGAAAAAAAATTGATTTAGCTTGTATTAAATTGAATTGGGCTAATTATGGGCTGCGTTGCTGGGTTACCTCTGTAAATCTGCCCAAACTATAAATCCAACAAAAGACTAAGGCCCAAAAAACTTCCACTTGACATTTTGTCCCCATCTCTCCAACTAAAATGTGAAGATTTGGTTGCCAAATTGAACGGTTATAGTTACTGGCCTCTCCCGCCAGTGTGTCCGTACACTAATGGCCTCACTGTTTGCTACGCCACCAAAATCTCCAACTCTTCACTTCTTCTCTCAGCATAAGCAGGTAATATTATCTCTTCCTTTGTCATTTATGAAAAATGATTTTCTTTGATTCATTTCATCAAAACCCTAATTTATATGCATTTGATTAAGAAGTGCTACTTTGACTATCAGCCAATTGAATTTTGCGAGAATTCACATTTAAGTTTTTCTTTTTCCTTTTCTCGGAATGCCAACCGGTTCTGTTGATTGATTTTCATATTTCTGAAATTTTAATTAGCTTTCATTTGAGTTTGCTCATCTTACTTATGTTAACTGACTTTCGTTTTGGGGTTGTTTGTTTCTTGCTATAGGTGGTTCCTTGCTTTGTAATACAGAATTCATTGCTTCCAGGATGGAAAATTGGGTCCTTCACCATGAAGAAACTCAACTTGCATTTTACTGCAACTACACTGGAGCCGAAGAGGAGGTAATTGCTCTGTGCTTTGATTTGTTTAACTTGATATATATGTATATATATATATATATATGTGTGTGTGTGTGTGTGTGTAGTATTCAGGATCACATGCCTTCTTATATATTAGCATATCTTGTTATCCTATATGTGTTTCTACTTGTTGAATTTTGTACTACATGGTCTCAATGGGTAAAAAGAAAAATTTGTAGCGGTATTCCGTAGATGGTGAGTAGTTTTTGTGAATCTGGAATGAACCTAGCTTCAGCAGAGTGGTTTGAGTTGTGTTGGTTGAGAGTTTACAGTGAGTAGGTTGGAAATCAAGATAGATAAGGTAAAATGGACGTACTTCATATGCATACAGCTCTCTATTCTCAACTAATGCAGGATAAATTGATGGAACTGTCTTATTTTTCACAAAATAAATAAATAAATAATAGTGTATCAATAATGTATTTTGAGCTTGTAAGAAATTACTGTTTCTTCAACTCTGTTAATGCTCGATTTGGCTCCATGCAAAATTGGGTGATCGCTACTTATGAATGTTTTAAGATTTATTTGGAAATGTTTTTGTGCTTTTGCAGTGATGGTTTGTCCAAAATCTTTAGTTGTGCCTAATCGTAAGTGATACTGCACCTAATGATAGTAAGATGCTGTATTTGGGTCAAATAAAACAGGAAAACTTTCATCTGTGCAGTCAGTCAAGATGCTGAGGAATCATTCAAAAAGACAGTAGAAATAGACAGATTAATTGATATGCTGAGGGATGCAAATCCAACAGAAGTAAGTAAACTATGAGTTGGCACTTGTTTAAGTAAACTCTGAGTTGGCACTTGTTTTTATGTTATCTGTCCAAACTCTGTATTTCATATTTGACAGCACAAGTATTTGCTATTGTGATATGGACATAGATTCTTCTATTCGTTTGGGCACAAATATGGCTGTTTTAAAAAATAGGTTGTTTTAACAATATATTAGGACAGAAAAGGTAATATCCTGAAAGCATTTCCTCTGCTAAGCTCCCATTGGTCATATTCCTTGAGATTTCCAGTTTTGTTAAAATTTGACCAAAATGCAAAGGTCTCCTTATCTTGGCTACTGTGAGATGGAGTTTTCAACACAAATAGACTACAAGTCTTCTGGATATATATATTATTTGTATATTTCCTTTGTATTGATAGGAATCTCATCACCATATATATTGGATTAATGCACAAATTCATTCAATGAACTCAATATTGCTGCATTTTGCCTCTGTGAACAGCTTCAGAAGCTTGTTGTCGAAAATATCCTTGCTTTCAATGAGGGTTTTTGGATTCGCCTTGCTGCTAGAACTGATACCTGCAAATCGGAAGATGATAAAGCATGGTTTTTGACTTGGTTAATTCTAAGCTTTTTATGAATGTTTCTGATGCTGACCTCTTTCTAGTGCTTGGCTTTTTGAAAGAGTTGCTTGTTTACTTCTTTACAGAAAGATTATGAAGAATTAGCAATTTCAGTGATGAGCATTGTGGATCGTCTCGTCCACAAGACTAATGTACCTCCTTCCTTCTCTCTCAAGCACACACACGCACGAAAGCAAATGGTCAACCAATGTTGTTCGGTTTTCCTGAGTATTTCATCAATAACAGTTTCAGTTTTTTTTGTTTATTTTGTTTTTCTCGTTGTCTTTTCCCTGTAGGAAAGGATTGAATCAGCTACTGATGTTCTCAAGGCAGTTTTGAAACCCGTGGTTGATGAGGAGGAAGAAATTCGATGGCCCCCAAGAGATCCTGATGCTCTCAAACTAATGGAGAAAGTACATATTTGCTTTGCTCTAGTTTGTAATTTATTGTGCAATGGGTTCTCATGTGGTGAACATGCACATTTAGGTCCTTTCATGTGCTTTTTCAGATTATTGTTTCTATCTATATAGAATATAAAGTTCATATGTACGAGTTTGGCTGTTTCCCTTCCCCATGCCTAATGATGTTAACCTGCATTATTACTTCATTTTGAATAGCTTATATAATGGCTATGTAATTTATTCATCAAATTTGCGGAGCTTTAGGAATGGAATAGAGAATCATTACATTTAAACAGCAGAAAGTGATGAGAAAAAAAAGTATTCTTTTTGTGTTGAAGATTGGGAAGATAAAAGTTCATTGAAAATGATCTAGTTAATCAATTACTGGAAAGGAAAAAGAGGGTTGGGGGGGGGAGGGGATGAGGAGCAAGGGTACTTTCGGTTCCTTTCTAGTTATGCATGTTCGTATATCTCACAAGAATAAAGGATCCCATTTCTACTGAGAATCCTATTTTTGGAACCAGGCAAGCAGTGAATAGTTAGCACAGGGCTAGGGTACATTGTAGTTTTGGATCTTCTCAAGCAAACATGAACGTCTCCAGTTGGATTAAATAGTAATGAACTTTTTACTCATTTTTTGCTAAGTATCTTCTAAGTGTATGCAACAACAACTTTTTCACTCGTTTGTAGTGATTTTATGCTTCTTCAAATGTTCCTGGTCCTCAGGAGATAATCCAAAGGGAGCAAGAAGGGCAACTAGATGAAGGGTTCCTTTCAGAAGTTAGTGCTCAACTACGACAAGTGAGTGTATTTTGTTATTTTAAAGCCTAATGACAAAAGAAGCTATTGTATGACTTTACTACAACATGTTTGTTCTGATATTCCTTTGGAATTTTATACTATTTATATATAGTAAGATCTGTTTAGGTTAATTATGGGGAAAAAAAAAGCATTTGGAGTATATTTCAGTTTGAACTAAAGGTCTGTTTGGTTTACTGGTTGTAGTTAGCTGTTGGTGGTGGAGGGTTGGTGTTTGAAGGGTTAAATGTTAATGGCTAGAATTATCAGCTTCTAGTTATAATTTTGAACTGCCAACTGCTGGATTTTGAAACACTGCTCAAATTTGCCAAACACCCTTAACTAGCAGTTGGGAGCTTAAACGTCAAAAGCTAGTTCCTAAACACTTATCCAAACAGGCCAAATATATTTTGGGTAAAAGTTAATATCCAAAAGTTTGACTAATGTAAATTAGAGAATAACTAGAGCAAAAAATGGAGCAGGCATGCTAGTGTGGCAGAAAAATAAGAAAAAGCATGATGTAGCATCTTTAACTGTTTTAGGCGCACTTCCCTCCTCTTTCAAAATGAGACCTTAATAAACTCATATTAATTCAATTTGCAAAGTGGGTGTTTGGTTTTCCCAATTAAATCCTTTTCCTTTTACACATTTCAGGCAAAAGAAGACAAGGATAAACCAGGGCTTGAGGCAATGTTGCAGAAGGTTTTGCAACTCTATGCTTCCAGAGTTCTGTCCAAACGTAGTTATGCAAAGAAAGGTGACTTCATTATTGTTTTTGCTATATCCTTCAAACTCAAATTCTGCAAAACATTATGTCTTTAGTTATTTAAAACATCAAGATTCTGAAAATGTGCTGAAATCAGGTTAGTAGCCATGAGGCTATTATTATATTTTATTCTTAAAGTTGGTTTTGGCTATTCTTCTATACCTTGAGCAGCCTGCTAACTTCAATCAAAATATTTGTTAACTGGCCCATATATTATCCATTTGTTTTGGTTGAAAGTGCAAGAGAATACTTGATTAATGGTCAAACTGCATACTTGCAACCAAACCTTGTCACAACTGTTTGGCTTCAAATTTACTGTTAAAAAAAAAAAAAAAAAGAAAAAGATTAAGGCTTGAGTTGAGATTGTTGCAGTGAAAAAGTATAATGCAGCTACAGAAACACTTACCCGGTAAATAGTAAATATATGCAATCAAAAATAGTTTGTAACATTGACACTCGAAGTTTTTTTTTTCTATTCTAAAGTAGAATTGTTTATATTTTCTACTTTTGGATATCAATTGTGATAAAAAGAAGAGATGTTTAGGATTTAGAGGTTGTCATATTGACCCCCTGAAGAAATGTAGTGTCAAGAAATTTTAACAAATTTAGTTTTACTTTTAAGTGGTAGCAATAACCTGTTTGAGGAGGGGAAATCCTGTTTTGTAGTGTTAAAAGCATTAACCCATCGTTGGGCCTTCATCTACAAGTTCAATTGGTCCATCAACACGTACTTACCTTGTGTTTTGTTGATCTTTTAAATCACACAGACTGTTTGTCATCTTTCATAGTACATGCTACATTATGTGCAACAAATGTTGCACCTATGCAGTGGACTTTTGTGTCTGAATGTTGATTAGTTTTTCATATTTTCAAAGTTTGGTGTGATTGGAACTTTTCTGAAATAAACATATAACTGCTAAAATGTGTCATATTCTAACTGCTTTTATGCTCGTCAATTGAATGCCTTGATCAACCTCTTGCTTGTCATGTTTGCCGTGTAGGAGATGAAGTTTTGAAGTCCGAGCAGTTTCTTGAAACTATAATCAAAGGTTTCTCTACTAGTCCCTGTTCATTATCATTATATAAAACACAAATGTCATCATTAAATTTGTATTACTCTCCTTCGGAAATGGGAAAGATGCTTCATTGCTTAATTTCTTTTCAATAGCTTTGTTTCATGATTTTATTCTCCCTGTGAAATTATATGCCTGGTTATTGTTTTATAAATTTCTTGCGGTTCCGTTCAACATTTAATTTGGTGCAGCTCCTGAGGAAGAGTGGAACAAGCTTTTGATTAATGGAATGACAGTAGGCAAGGGAGAAATTGCTCCTGGTGACCTTTATGCTGTTATTAAGAAAAGAATTGAGCGTACGCTGATCAGAACAGTAAGAAACCTGAATGTCATATCTCTATATATCATTTATATTATCACTCACTCCATTTTCATTATAAATAGTAACACTTTTTTTTTTTTTTTTTTATGTTTTGCAATTTTCATTTGCTCCTCTTTTCCCTCAGGAGGGAGGTTCTTACCAACAGCGCATTCTTACTGAATACCTTAAAGGCATTGAATCAAGAGCAGAGGAGATCATCCGAGTGCTTCAGGGCTAGTTGTAATGCTAATAAAATGTGGTATTTGATACTGTAAAAATCCTGCAGAGAAGTTTCTTATTTGAATCAGAGAACAGATATGGAGACTAAGCATTTGGGAGGAAAGAGGCCGTAGATCTTGTGCAGTATTACTTTCTGTATTCAGAATATCAGATAATTGGTTTTTTATTTGACCAGATTCATATCGCAATAGCACCAATAATTCTTTTATAGAAGGTGCAAATGCAATGTAAAACAGTTTCTGCTTTTGGAAAAAAAAATTTGAATAAGAACAAAATTTATTATTTATGGTACATAAAATTGTTGTTCTTAATAGTAATCCTTTTCAAACATTAAGTATTTATTTATCAGCCATTTTAAAAAATGATTTTTAGCAGAATTTTATGATTTGATTCTATCCATGTCTTTGGTTTGGGCTTTTCTTGTTGAAATCTTAAGCTCTGGGCCTGCAAATGACTAAAATTGAAACAGATTAAATAACAATTTGTAAATTTGTAAATGTAATTTCGTTATTTCAGTAAATTCAATTTTAAAATTATATATATATATATATATATATATATATATTGTAAAGAATTAAAATAAAATTTTTAAGTTAAATATTATTTAGATATTTAAATACCAACATAACAAAATCATGTCGTAGTCAATTGACATGAAATTAAATATAATTAAAAAATATTTAATAAATTTAACTTATGTTCAAAATATATTATTAAAAAAAATCAAATAGTATATAATAGGGCATGTTTTTCTATATAGTTTTATAATTAATGAAATTGATATTATTATACTTTATTCTAAGTTTCCAATTCTAGTGAAATGTAATATTTCTATACTTTGATATGAGAAAGCATTTCGCTTGTATTTTATAAATACATGACATCAAATATTTAACTTTGAAATTCATGAAACAGTAACTAGAAATTTCACAAAATTTAGTTTTATAAAATATAAACAGCATTTGTGCAAGTGGACAATATAAACAACAAAACGGTCCATCAATGCATGATGGTGAAGATGAAAAATAAGAATCATCGAATGAATTGACAACGATATTGCTTTTGGAGTATAAAC
This sequence comes from Jatropha podagrica, assembly GCA_947857235.1. Lineage (NCBI taxonomy): Eukaryota > Viridiplantae > Streptophyta > Magnoliopsida > Malpighiales > Euphorbiaceae > Jatropha > Jatropha podagrica. Next base: position 82,286 of record CANUEP010193440.1, on the reverse strand, counting down.
TTACTGTATTTTGACTATAGAACTCCTAATTTTGTTTTCTCTTACTAACTTTTCTATTTTGCAAGAAGGTTCAAAATGACTCTTGAATTTGGGTCCATATTTCACATTTTTTTACAAAAGTCGCAGCACCTTATGTATAAATTTGCAAATTGCCTCTTTCATAGCTTTGTTAGTAGGACCTTGCAAAATCTAATCCGACCTGAATAGTCAGAACAATCCGATCTGACTTGAAAAATTCGAAACCCCAATAAATGGTGATCAACTACACCAATCCGACTCCTTTAAAAGTTTAGACTCTGCCTGAATAACCTGATTAAAATAGAATCGGATTATTCGGGGTTCTTTAACCCAATTTTCAAAATTGAATATTTTTTTAATGGATTGGATACTTATTTAATATGGCTCTTGCACAAAGATGAATTTTATTAGGATCTTACACAATTAAAAAAATTGTCTAAAAAAATAATTATTGTTCAAATAATCACAATAAAATAATAATCAAACCATAATCAACATCAAACATTCATAATAAAAAAATTATAATAAAATCAAACCATAATTTTTCATTTCAAATCATAATCAAAATCACATTTTCAAATCATAGTGTATTAAAAACTTATAATTAAATATTTAATATACATAAAAAATAAAAAATATGAAAATTAAAATTTATATTTATATTTTTAATTGCTCAAGGAAAATCATATGTCATCTTTAAGAAAAAATTAATTTTGATTTGAAAATTTTAATTTTACAACTAAAAAAAGAAAGAAAAAGAGTGAGTAATGTGAAGAAATTAAATATATATATATATATATATATATTTCATTTTTCGGGTTGGAATAGATTAAATAATGTATTTAACCAATCCACTTGATTCGAATAAAAGATAAATTTCTTAAATTGTCTAACCTGACTTGAAAAAATCATTATAACCTTATATTTTCAATTGGATAGAGTTGTTCATGTTATTCGGCTTGTTTCAGGTTTTGCACAACCCTATTAACCAAACCATAAAAGTGGCGATTTGCAAATTTATACCCAAGGTGCTAGGATTTTTGTCAAAAAAAAGTGAAATATGGACAAAATGTATATTGGACCCAAGTTCAAGAGGCATTTTGAACCTTCCTCCTTTTATTTTTGTATATTAAGGATTTTAATGAAAAATAAAATTTGTGAATAATACTCATTTCATTTTACTTTAATCGTAATGTTTTATCGGTCCATAATAATCAATAAAATAATTGAAATGTATTGATTTTTTAAAAATATAAAGTAGAGTGCCTAAATTTTACTAGAAGCCAATGCTAATCTAATTTCACATTAAGCGTCATCGTTAGATTAGTATTTCCATCTTATTTTTTCATTTCTTGATATAATGAAAAACTTTTAGTTATGTGTGTAATCATAATTTTAATATAATTAATGATAAAAAGAAAGAAAAATAAATATAAATATTAAAATAAATTACACTTAATAAATATGAGTAAAATTGAAAAAAATATATTAATATACTCTCAAAATCCTAAATAACCACTTAAAATGAAATAAAATAAAATACTAAAATGCTAAAAACTAATTGCTTTTCGATAAAAGGTGAAAAGTTCAAAAGAGATCTAAATGAATTTTCAATATTTTCACTAATAGGAGTGGAAGATTTTGCATTGAAATCGTTTCGACTATAAAAGTTTTTGCATTATAAGATAAGATTTAATGTGAAAAATGAAATATTATATTCTTTTTCTTTTTGAAATTCGACTGCCAAAATTTTTTAACCATGATAAATGTAAGGAAGCAAATGTAATGTCAATTGTCAATTTGTGACTCCAAATAACAGATCTAGACCGTCTATTGACTTCTGTTTAAAATGTCCATTTGCTTAAGATTCAAGGGTAGTACGGACTGACTGATGATGCAGCTCAAACATATCATTACCACCAAATTCCTATCCAACGGCCACCATTCCCTTTTTTCGCGTTTAAACATTTGTCATGTCATTAGTTTTTGTCAAAGATGTAACTAAGACAAATCATGCATTATAAAAGATTTGAAGGAGTTTAAATTCTCATATATATACTTTTTAAAAGTATTATTTTCAAAATTCAAACAAATATATACTAATTTAACAATATGATTTTCAAATTGATTCTTCCAGAATTTTAGTGTGGCATAGTTCTTAAAATTCATTAATCTATTAATACATTAGTTCCAACATATTAATTTACAAAATACTTTATATTCTTAAAATTTAAAATATAATATTTCTTCCCCAAAAAATATTTTAATAATTGATTTATTATTTTATGAGAGACTAAATTTAACTTTTTAAAATTTTGTACTTTCCATTGAAATTAATAGACAGATTAAATTGCTAATTCTAAATCTATAGAGACTAAAGTTTAAATTTAATGACAATAATTTACTCTTAATAATAATTTAACTAAATTCATTAATTAATTTAAATTTTATATTGAAGCAGTCTCATATGAGTTTAAGTTATAACTAAAATTAATATATTACTATGTAAATAAAATAAAATAAATCTAAAAATATATAAAAATTTCGAGTTTAATTATTACTGAAATAAAATTTTATTAAAAAATTTAGATGTGTTATTAATCTTTCTAATCATTCAAGTAAATTACCGTTAAATCTCTTATTTTTATTTTTATAATTATTTAGATTTCATTATGGATTTGAATTCACATTTTCATTGGTTCATTGGTAATATTTTATTTTGGGTGAGAGACTTGATATTTAGATTGACTTGCATGTAAGCCTAGCAAGGGTAAAAAGTAAACTTGTTATAAGAAAAAGAAGATACGAAAAAAACTTAAAACACATTCTTTATTGTCCAGTTCGCCCTGTCAAATTAACAAAATGCCTCCCATGTCCTAGCTATCGTTCTTCTCTTTCTCAAATTTACACTCGTAATATACTACTCATCATCGAGACACAGATCTAAGGGAGAACCGAAAAACCCCTCTCGGTCTCTTTTTCTCTTCTTCTCTCCGATCTACCTCTGCTTCTTCGTTTATCTCAATTGGATATAAGCTCTGTATCTCCCTCTCTATATGCTGCAATCCTACATCTAATACTCTCCTTTTGTGGTTGTAGATGCGATTTGGTCTCTCCTCTTTGATCTAATCAGATCTAAGGTAAATTTTGGCTCTTCTATTCAAATCTCGTTTCTGTGTTGAAATATTAGATACTTCTAGATCTATCTTCTGTTTTCATTTCTACCGTTTGGTTGCCGTGATAATACGAGAAATCTGATGGGAAAGTTGTCTTACGTGATTTATGAAATTCGCGTGTGATTTGGTCTTATTTAGTCGTTTTCCGCTTTGGTGCTGCGTCATTTTGTCTCGTTTTGATGTGGTTTATGTTCTTTTTCTTGTGTAGTGATTTGAGGGGAGGGTTTTTTGTTGCTTAGAGAACATGTTGACGAAGTTTGAAACGAAGAGTAATAGAGTGAAAGGACTGAGTTTCCACAGTAAGAGACCGTGGATCCTTGCGAGTCTACACAGTGGCGTGATCCAGTTATGGGACTACCGAATGGGAACGCTAATTGATAGATTTGATGAGCACGACGGGCCTGTTCGGGGAGTCCATTTCCACAAATCTCAGCCTCTATTTGTCTCTGGAGGTGCGTGAATTGTCAAATTCTCTCTTACATTTGCTTTACCTCAGTGGTTTCAAGCCTTTTTGCATTGCTGGAATGAATCTATTATGGTTTTGTATAGGCTATGCTGTTTTTAGTTTAAATCTCAGTTACTCGTTATAGAATGTTAAATTTAATTTTCTTTTGTCAGCTGTGGTAGAATTTGGGTTAGATCTGGGAGATTTGTGCCTTGGGAATAATGATTTGGTACGTTAGTAAAATGAAGTAGGAGATTACCATGGATTGACGGAGAGTTTTAATTTCTGTGCTGCTGTAAAATGGTGTAACATTGCTTCAAGAACTCTATCCCTTCAGTTACCTGTTACCTTCATAGAGGACATTAATGTCTTGTTTCTTGTTGGTCCTACACTTCATTTTGAACTCTTTACTTTCAAATTCAATGTGCTAATTTTGTAATTAGAATTATTGATCTGCTGTTCTCAGCTTCTCTTTTAATTCTGGAATTCTGAATGTAATAGTGTCTGCATATATTAGGTATATATACGTATGTATATCTTTGTTGGTATTATTTTGGAAGCAAAACCTCCCATCATATAATTTGGCAGGATCCATTTCTGATATGTGATATAGTGAAAGAGAATTGGTTACAGATCATTTTTACTTGTAAATTAAATATTGAGTTCATGCATTAGTTATTCCTTTGTGCTTCAATTTTCTGCTCACAAATTTCAGAATGCCTCATAGATTGACGAGAAAATGTTCAAACAGAGTACTCGTTTGCCTTATTTTCTCTGCTCTGATGCCTTTTTCTAAGTAACCAATGGTTTTGCAGGCGATGATTATAAGATTAAAGTTTGGAACTACAAGATGCATAGGTGTCTGTTTACACTTCTTGGTCACCTTGATTACATACGTACTGTGCAGTTCCATCACGAGTACCCCTGGATTGTGAGTGCCAGTGATGATCAAACCATCCGTATTTGGAACTGGCAGTCACGAACCTGTATTTCTGTGTTGACTGGTCACAATCACTATGTCATGTGTGCCTCATTCCATCCTAAAGAAGACCTAGTGGTTTCCGCCTCTCTAGATCAGACTGTTCGTGTTTGGGATATTGGTGCTCTGAGAAAGAAGACAGTGTCCCCTGCTGATGATATACTGCGATTGAGTCAGATGAATACAGACCTTTTTGGTGGGGTAGATGCTGTTGTTAAGTATGTCTTGGAAGGCCATGATCGAGGAGTCAACTGGGCTGCATTCCATCCCAACCTTCCCTTGATTGTCTCAGGAGCAGATGATCGACAAGTGAAATTGTGGCGTATGAATGGTAAGTCAGTAACCATGTGACTTCTCCTAAATTTCCATATGTATATATCATTAATGCCTTAAGAAGCATGCTTGCAATACTAGTAAATTGCTCATGTGTGAATTGAAAATTTCTAAATTCTAATTGCTCTTGATCCCATTTTTGGAAGCCTGATATGTGAAACCAGCATGCTTACCTTTTTTGCCACTGATTTTTATTACTTGGAATAAATTCACAACTGCAATTTTTTCTTTTGTTGACTTGTCTTCAGACACAAAGGCTTGGGAAGTTGACACTTTGAGAGGACACATGAATAATGTGTCATGCGTTATGTTCCATGCCAAACAGGATATCATTGTTTCAAATTCAGAAGACAAAAGCATTCGTGTTTGGGATGTAACTAAACGAACTGGAGTTCAGACTTTCCGTCGAGAGCATGACCGGTTCTGGATCCTTGCATCTCACCCGGAGATGAATCTCCTTGCTGCAGGCCATGACAGTGGCATGATTGTCTTTAAGTTAGAGAGAGAACGGCCTGCCTTTGCAGTCAGTGGTGACTCATTGTTCTATGCTAAAGATCGCTTTCTGCGGTTCTTTGAGTTTTCAACTCAAAGGGATACTCAAGTCATTCCCATTCGGCGACCTGGTACCACCAGCCTGAATCAAAGTCCAAGGACACTTTCTTACAGTCCTACAGAAAACGCTGTTCTTGTTTGCTCAGATGTGGATGGTGGATCTTATGAGTTGTATGTCATACCTAAAGACAGCATTGGTAGGGGTGATACTGTGCAGGAGGCAAAGAGGGGTGCTGGGGGATCAGCCATCTTTGTGGCTAGGAATAGGTTTGCGGTGCTTGACAAAAGCAGTAACCAAGTCTTGGTCAAAAACCTGAAGAATGAGGTTGTTAAAAAGAGTGGTCTCCCCATTGCTGCAGATGCAATATTCTATGCTGGAACAGGTAACTTGCTTTGCAGGGCAGAGGACAGAGTAGTCATATTTGATCTCCAGCAAAGGCTTGTTCTTGGAGACCTTCAGACGCCTTTTGTCAAGTATGTTGTTTGGTCTAATGACATGGAAAGCGTTGCCTTGCTCAGCAAACATGCCATCATCATTGCCAGCAAGAAGCTTGTGCACCAGTGCACACTTCATGAGACAATCCGTGTAAAGAGTGGAGCCTGGGATGATAATGGTGTTTTCATTTATACAACTCTAAATCACATAAAATACTGTCTTCCTAATGGTGATAGTGGTATAATTAGAACTCTTGATGTCCCAATATACATTACAAAGGTTTCTGGAAACACCATATTTTGTTTGGATCGGGATGGAAAGAGTAGAGCTATTGTTATTGATGCAACAGAATATATCTTCAAACTTTCTCTCTTGAGGAAGAGGTATGACCATGTTATGAGCATGATTAGGAACTCTCAGCTTTGTGGGCAGGCAATGATTGCCTATTTACAACAGAAGGGTTTTCCTGAAGTTGCTTTGCATTTTGTGAAAGATGAGAGAACACGATTTAATTTGGCCCTCGAGAGTGGAAATATTCAAATAGCTGTTGCTTCAGCAAAGGAAATTGATGAGAAAGATCACTGGTATAGATTGGGGGTGGAAGCTCTTCGCCAAGGTAATGCAGGTATAGTTGAATATGCCTATCAGAGGACCAAAAATTTTGAGAGGTTATCTTTCTTGTATCTCATAACTGGAAATCTGGAAAAGCTTTCTAAAATGCTGAAAATTGCTGAAGTTAAGAATGATGTTATGGGTCAGTTTCACAATGCCCTTTATTTGGGTGATGTGCAAGAACGCGTGAAGATCTTAGAGAGTGCTGGCCATTTGCCACTTGCTTATATAACTGCTAAAGTCCATGGGCTGGAAGATGCTGCTGAACGTCTAGCTTCTGAATTAGGAGAAAATGTTCCATCGTTACCAGAGGGTCAATCGCCTTCCCTTCTGATGCCTCCAGCTCCCCTTATGTGTGGTGGTGATTGGCCACTTCTGAGAGTCATGAAAGGTATATTTGAAGGTGGACTGGATAATGCTGGTAGGGGTGGTGTTGATGAAGATGAAGAGGCTGCTGAAGGTGATTGGGGTGAGGAACTGGATATGGTTGATGTGGATGGCTTGCAAAATGGAGATGTTACAGCTATTTTGGAGGATGGGGAAGTGGCTGAAGAAAATGAAGAGGAGGGAGGATGGGATCTTGAAGATTTGGAGCTCCCGCCCGAGGCAGACACACCAAGGGCCTCTGTCACTACTCGCTCCTCAGTTTTTGTTGCTCCAACTCCTGGTATGCCAGTAAGCCAGATTTGGATCCAAAGATCATCACTTGCTGCCGAACATGCTGCAGCTGGCAATTTCGATACAGCTATGCGATTGCTCAACAGGCAACTTGGTATTCGGAATTTTGCTCCATTGAAATCCATGTTTCTTGATCTTCATTCAGGTAGCCTCATACTATCTTTTTGAACTTCTGTATTAGTAATTTTTTTAACTTAATATATTTATATTTTCTTCTGCTTCAATATCTTTATTTTTCCCCATATATATACTAACTAATTTTAGTTTCATATTGTATTTATTTTATGTATAAAGATTAATTGATTTTATTTGAATTGAACATTACTTATTATTTAGCTTTCTAATCTAATAATTTCATCATGTGACATGTTACTTTGTTTTTAGTCGGTTTTAACTTGTATAGTTAATTTATTTATTTTTAAATAAAACTATCTATTTAATTTAACCCACTCATATGTGTTCTAAATTTATCTTTACGTTATTGTATTTTTATGCTCATGTCCGTTATATTATTGTCATTCTTATACATGTATTTGTGCACACATGCGCACGTGGATTTCCCTTTGCTGATACAAATTTTTGGATCCAACCCTGCAGGTAGCCATACCTTTTTACGTGCATTTTCATCGACTCCAGTGATCTCTCTAGCTGTTGAACGAGGTTGGAGTGAGTCTGCTAGCCCTAATGTGAGGGGGCCTCCAGCATTGGTATTCAATTTCTCTCAGTTGGAAGAGAAGCTCAAGGCTGGTTACAAAGCCACAACAACTGGGAAATTCACTGAGGCACTTCGACTCTTCCTCAGCATTCTTCATACGATTCCTTTAATTGTTGTTGACTCAAGGAGGGAGGTTGATGAAGTCAAGGAGTTAATTATTATTGTTAAAGAATATGTTCTGGGTCTGAAGATGGAGCTCAAAAGGAGGGAAATGAAAGACAATCCAGTGCGCCAGCAGGAACTGGCCGCCTACTTCACCCACTGCAACCTTCAAATGCCTCATTTAAGGCTTGCTTTGCTAAATGCAATGACAGTTTGCTACAAGGCGAAGAACCTTGCCACTGCAGCTAACTTTGCTAGACGGCTACTGGAGACAAATCCCACAATTGATAACCAGGCAAAGACGGCTAGACAAGTTTTGCAGGCTGCAGAAAGGAATTTGACAGATGCCTCTGAGCTAAATTATGATTTCAGAAACCCATTTGTGACGTGTGGTGCAACATATGTTCCAATTTACAGAGGACAAAAGGATGTCTCTTGCCCATATTGTAGTTCACGGTTTGTGCCTAGCCAGGAAGGTCAGCTGTGTACTGTTTGTGATCTAGCAGTTGTCGGTGCAGATGCTTCAGGATTGCTCTGCTCTCCTTCCCAGATACGATAATTGAGACGCCAAACTTAGAAGATTTTCCAGCTCATCTTATTGGCAGCGGAAGCAGTCAACTTGATTGTTTCTTGTGTGCTAGAGAAAAGGTAAGAGATACTGTAGAAGAGTTTAAGTACCCAGTGAATTTGTTTGTGCCGTCTTTTCTTTTTACATTCTATTTTTTTTACTTTTTTCTCTAAATCTTCTTTGCCTCCTTTTACTTGGTTGATTATGATTTTCAATGTAATAAACAACTTCAGAATTTTGACTTTTAGGCTATTCTTGTTAGTTGTTCATAGACAAGAATGGTCAAGGGCTCTTGTTAAATTAGATGATCTTATTGGCAGGACAAACTATATATCAAAGTCAGTGCATTCAAGATTCCATGCCATTTGGCTAATTTGCTTTTCCAGTGATGAATTGGGGATTCTCTTAGTTGGCAGTGAAATCAATTTTTCTAGTTCAAATAATTCTTTTTTCTCATATTTTCAGAAACCTTCAACCCCATCGATCTTCTAAGGTGATGTTTGGTTTAGGTGTTGGAGGCTATCGGTTAACTTGTTTGGGTGACATTAAAATATGATCAGTTGTTTCATTTTTCTACCGATTTTTTATCTGGGAAATTCTATTTCTGAGTTCTTTCAAGGAAGTTTACATTAATATGTTACGAATTAAATTTTGCTTGTTGCAAGCGTTGTACATTTTCAGGATCCCTTGAAAGTCAATGCAGTTGCACTGAGCTTTAAAATTATTTTGCTTCTAACTAAAGAATTAAAATTGCGGATTTTTTTTTTTTTTCTTCAATGTCATTCCATTCGTTTGGTATAGACTTGAGGAAGCTATCTGGCATCTTAAAAATTCACTATGGTTCGAACTTTTTCATGTTGTGATTGAGGATTTTCAAAGTTTTTTGTACCTAAAGCCTCTCCTGTTTAAAAAAGAAAAGAAAAGCCTATTTCTACAATTTCACTTTTAGGGTCATGACTTGATCGATAACCGTCAAAATTTATTAACATTTTTTCATGTAATTATTGCCAAAATTCTTATGGTTTTTCAAAGGCTAAATCATTCCCAATACGATTAATTTTACGGTTTGTTATAATTATACCCTAAAATCTAAATTAGTAACAAAAAAAAAAAAAAGGATCCCACGTATGACAAATAAGTTAGCTAATCCAGTAATTTCAATACGATCTTCTCTCTTCCATGGCTCCTCCCTCTCCTCCATTGCAATCAAATAAGACAAACAAATATCTGCACATTTACTAAACTGCAAACACAGAAAACAAACTTGACTAATAACATCTGCATATTTAAACAAATGACAAATATCTGTACATTTAACAAATCTAAGGAGCGTGAGTTTTTCAGAACTCATAAGCAAAGGTACGTTTTAATATCGCATGTGTAGTTGGAGGGTTGTTGTTCTTCTTCGAACATTCGAAGCAGAAGAAAAGAAAGAAAATCATAACAAAAGAAATAAATGTGAAGTAAATACCCATATCTTGCTTTTCTTAAATTTTGTATATTTTTTAATATTTGCATATGGCTGGTGTTTATTTGACCTTGTCTTTATTTTAATGGTGGACATAATATGGGATTGACTGTAGCTGGAGTGGAGGAAAGGATGAGAGGATGGAGAGAAGCAAACGGAAAAGTTTGGATAAGTTAGTTTTAGTTAACTAAGGGGATGTGTTAGATAACTCACTTAGTTAGCTCATGTTAGGTTAGCTAGGTGTCGTGGGTTCCATATTTATTATTTTTTAATTTTCATTTTGTCTAATTTAGCTTCTAGGGTATAATTCTTACAAAGTTTAAAATTGGATTGTTTAAAAGGTTGAATTCATTTTACGATACAATTATAACAAACTGTGGAGTTTGAAATATTTGAAGACTCTGTTCGGCAAGAGTATTTTAAAGAATGGTTAGAGTTTTGATTATGTCAAAATACTATATCGACGTATTATATCGTTCGGTGAGATAGTTTATAAATTAACTTTTAGTTGATAACATAGTTTTTGTTTTGTGAAATGTTATCGTTTCTAACGTTTAGCATTTCATTTTTTTTTTTTTTTAAATTTATAGACAGTTTTATCTATTTCAATTGCATCATTTTTTAAGAATTGCTACAGTCAGTTTGTGTGCATATAGGATTTTATAACGTTTAGCATTTCATTTTTTTTTTTTTTTAAATTTATAGACAGTTTTATCTATTTCAATTGCATCATTTTTTAAAAATTGCTACAGTCAGTTTGTGTGCATATAGGATTTTATTGCAGGGGTAGAAAGCCAAGCAAGAAGGTAGTTTAAGGTGAAAAGGCTTACTATATTATGGTTGACTGCCAATTATCAGATAGTCGTATGCTTTAAAATGAAATGTTTTGCAGTTGCATCTATCAGGTTAAGAATGTAAAGTATTACTTAATACAATAGAAATTGTTCTAAAAAACATTAGGATACCTTTTCATCATTGCTTTAGAAAATATGCGAATCATTTTGTGAGAAATGATGTTTAATTTTTTTGAGGCCATGGACTAGAGTGATTTTATATATTCAAGAAGAAGAAAGATATTTTATTGAACATGAATTAAATTATTGTATTAGTGTTTATTAATCTTTAACTCAATTAATTAAAACGTTTATTAGTTTTCTGAGTCTTCTTATTTGATTTATTTTATTTCTATTTTAAGAAACTGAGTTCATTCCGCTGTTGCCATAGAAAGTACTCGTAGTTGCTTGATTACTAAAAAATGAAATTTATCATATAAACAAAAGTATTCATAGTCAAAGCTATTTTAATAATAATGAAAAATGTAGATTAATTAATGATTTATTAGATTTTATTTATTTTCAGATTACTTTCTGGCTTTTGACAAATCCAAAGTTAAAGGATATGGTTAATTTGTATCTATATTTCAACATTTTGACATTAATAAAATTGTGTACGATAATTCTAATTTCTAGGAGTTTTTATACTTTTTATGTGAGGGCTTACAATTTTAACATTGCACCTCAGCTTACCATATGGATTGGAGTGGCACTTGTTCTCTCCTTCTCTGAGGTATGACTTGCAAAATCTTTGGGCATTTCTTTCCCTTTTCACTACTAGTTAACTTGAAATTCCTTATTAGAAATGTCCTTGCTTCTACTAACCTTAAATGATTTAGATTTCAAAATTTTATAGTTCTATGAAAATTCTTTACATAGCATGTGCAAGAAAATTCAAGATCAGTTGTTCAAATTAGAATTACAGACATAGTTCCGAAGATGCAGAACAAGATATAGGCCAGCAAGAATGATATACTTCCATTTGAAGCACGCGACATTTTGCTTTCCCTTTCATTCTTGATTAAATGTAAGTTTATCATTTTAAGTTTTAAACTGATTCTTTTCTTTGTACCCAAATCTTTTAATTTATTATTTTTTTTTTTTGCTTGATAATTTGTTGAATATATTCATTTCTGTATAACCTGCTGGTTTTTCTAGCAACTATAAGCTTTTAATCCAATTATCGTTTGCCAACTATATTTGCTGCGCTTTAACCTTATATTTGCAGGTATATTATTTTTGTGGGATAGATTCTGGTTTATAGGTTTTGTTTGTTTTTTTGGGATAAATACCGGTGGAATTGATGTGATTTTGTAGAAGAAAAACAAGTCATAGGAAATAACTTGGATAAACAAGATAGCCTCAATTAAGAAACCTTTTCTTTTTGCAACCGCATCGCTATTTCTTTGAGTGAATTGGATATTAAAGGATCTACCAATGCAAGTAAATATATGCTTTCTCGATCAAGAAGATGAAAAAGTAAGTTATGCTACAGGAAGGTCTGATGGTGGTTATGGGGCTTCTGTTGGTGGCAATGGTGGCTATTTTTCTTGTGGTGAACGGAACTCATGAAGATAGAGGTGAAAACCAGAGGCGGTAGATGAAGCGAGTGTGGAGAAAGTGGAGGCAACAGTGGCTTTGAAAGAGGTGAATATGGTGGTGGTGGCTGTTTTGTTATGGTCAAATGGGACTATCGAGAAACAAATGAGTAGCAGAAAAAATTATGGATGAAATTAACAAGGTATTCTGATTTTATTTTATTTTTTTTAGTAAAAAATATCTCCATTATTTCAATAAAAAAACTTTATTCTCATGATTTGATCCATCAGTCATTAAAAATAGATCATTCACCATACATCAATTCTAAAATTGTTTGGAGTTTAAACACTAAATTATAAACTTTTTCATTCATATATTAAAAAAGAAACTTTTACAAAATTCATATATTAAAATTGCAATTAACTCAATTTATAGGGTAATATTACTGTGCGGTTCTCATGTTTTCAACAAATACACTACTAGTAAGGACAAAGTTACAAGCACAACTAGGATATTGAACACCAGCTATATCATGCATTAGCCAACTACCGATACCTGCAGGAGGCTCCACCAACCAGTGTCCCTACAGAGTGGTTCTTGCTAGTTTAGACAGATATCAGCACAGAAACTTCCTTGCATATAGGTATGGTGAGGCTGACATGTCCAGCCTTGAGAAAGCAACAGCACCAAAAAAGTAATTATCAATCGAAAAATTTTTGCGCCAATATAGTCACATTTACTAATGACTTTGAATTCATAACTATGTATTACTTTGAATATTTAAAATTGATATGAAATTCATGTATTTCTCATGTTGGACAGATTACAATTATACTGTACGTTATGTAAAATTACTCTATCACAGAATGATACTTTTATGAACTTAAATCTCAATTCTATATGGTGTTTTAGTATAGTATAGGAAGGGGAAAAAAAATAATGTTAAATCAAATCAATTTATTAATTTATAAATTTTAAAATAATTTTAGGGACTTTTTAATCGTTTTAGAATAAATTCATAGACGAAATTTACTTAAAATATCAAAACAGATCATTTTTTAATAAGTGTATGTGCCAAATTGACCCTTGTTCCTAAAAACTGAGCTCAAGTTTTGGTCGTTTAATGTTATAATTTACTTACATCGTTAACTAAACCGACTTGGGATTGGAAAGACAACCTTAGCTACGATGAAGTTTTCTGAGTCTCAAGCAAAGCAAAGGTTAAAGAAGCCGTTGTGTTGCACTGATTGGGCATGAGAAGAAAAGACGATACATTAGAAGTGCGTGCCATACACATCGCGTGTTATAATTAAGTTCAAATATTAGTTTTTGAACTGAAAATTCGTTTGCTAAAATTGAATGGAGCTGCTCACTGGCCAATCTCAGTTTATTACTGTAAAAAAAAATATTATTAATTAATAAAAACTTATTAGAGAAGTCTTCTTAGAAAGAGAAATAAAAACTTATTAGAGAAGTCTTCTTAAAAAAAAACTTATTAGAGAAGGTTTTCTATTTGTACTTCGTAGTATACTTTTTGGACGGTTATTAATAAATTTATATTTCATCTCGACGTGGCTAACAGTGATTGGTAGACATACGTGCTCCAGTGGTGATTCTACGCCACATGACAACACTGACGTGGAACTCCCATAAACAACGCAAAGCGCAAAATGATTAAATAACACATCTCAACTAAAACTAAACTACCAACAGCGAATAAATCGAAACACGCAAAAAGAAACGGGGGGAATCCGTGATCGGGAGAAAGACAATGACTCCGTCAGCCGTATCATCCGCCGCCGCTGTAAACACCGCACAAGATGATCTTGTTTTTCTCGACGAACAAGATACAAACAATCTGTCTTATTGGGAATTTATTAACCCATCTGATGCCGATTCCGATACAGAATCTCTACATAGTCTCGAAAATGGCTTTGTGTCGTGGTATGCCTTATCTGCCCCTCCATCGTTAAAATCCAAAATTCCGAATCAGGAAATTGAGACGCAAGAGAAAATTCAAGACCAAGATCTTGTAGATGATGTGAATTGTTGCGATGATAATGTCAATTATTATCAAGGTAGTGCAGGGCCTATTATTTTCCCTGTTGTGGGTTATGGGATTGAGGAAGACGAGGAAAAAGAAGAGGAAGAGGAAGAGGAAGAGGAAGAGGAAGATGGGTATGGGCTGGACGATGAGCTCGTGCCATGGCAAGTGAGTGGGAAATTAGGGAGGCAGAGGATGAGGAAATTGGGGAAGAGGGTTTTTGCTAAAATGGGAAATTCAAAGAGGAATCCTTATTCTTTTGTGAAACCAGGGTGTGTTCGTGGCAAGCATGGTCTGGGGATCAAGGCTTGAAGAAAAATGAGGAGGAGGAGGAGCTTTGTTTGAAGGTAATTTGGGGAAAATCTGGTATGGAAATAAGGTTTTTTCCATTAAATGTGTATCTTTTGTGCCTTGTCGTGGTTTAGGTGTCATTATTGGAATTTGAGTAGGATTAATTCAAGGTTTTTTAGGTTGTGCTGATTGGATGACTTGATAGTGGATGTTATCAAATGACTTATTTTTCTCAATGTCAATAGATTTTAACCCAATGATCCATTTGATTTCTTTGTGCCATTGATTGGATTTAACTATTGTTTGATAGTTGGGTTTAGTGATTGAATTTTTGGATTATGGTAATTGGGTTTGTATCAGTAGAATGCTTTCACCTTTTAGTTCAATGTATATCTTTTTTTTTTTTTTTATCGTTTGGTGCATCCTCTAGTTATTTGTTTGTTTACTGAATGAGCATTTTCAGAAAAGTCTTTAAGCCTTAATCCTAATCCTAAACTACAACCCGTTTGGGACTTGATATGGTTTGTCAAGTTCTCGTAAGTGGACTGAAAAAATTTTAGTCTTAAGTAACAGGTCAAAATCCCCATTTCTTTTACCCAAATTCAAATCAATCGTATTATACAGCCGGACATGAATAAATGATTTCGTTTGCTTTTGGGTATAATTTGAGAATGGGTCATGGGCCTGAGTATCGTTCCAGAATATGGTTCTTTCCTTGGGTTAGCAAGTCCTTCAGACAAGTGATAATGATTGTCCTGCTAGTTATGTCTTGAAGAGGGCTCTGACTCTTATACAAGTAAGAGCAGAAGTTTGGTTGGTGGTTGAGTTTGGTGACTTCAATGTTTTGGGAGGAAAGGAAATGGGCTTGTTGTAGTAAAAGTCACTCTTCTGTCTAAATTTAACTTGGAATATAAGATTTTTAAGAGTAAAGCATATTAAAATCACACATTTTGAAAATTGTTAGGCATTTCTTTCTTTCAAATTTAAATTCACAAGTATTTGAAAAATCCACACAATGGGTTTTAATCAAGTTTTCAATTTTGAACACTCAACTACATAAATTCAAACACAACATTGCATAGTTCGAATTTCTTAGTTCAAAGTGTGAATGATTTGTGTTTTGAGTTATTTCGAGGAAGAACTTTATAAGGGGCGTTTGTTTTGAAATATATATATATATATATATATATATATATATATATATATAGTTTTAGTGAAATATCTAAAATAGTCCCTAAAATCTGGTTTTGTACTGAAAAATTTTTGAAAGCCATGATATTAGGGAATTACTTTTATAAATAGAACACAGCAGTTCTCTTCTCGTCTTTATTATCTTAACCCAACCAGCCCTTATGAAGGAAATAAAAAGGAGTGGAAGCTAAGCTCATTGAGCTCTAACACTTCATAATTTTGAGGATAAGGTGGTCGGCATAATATGAACACAGGTTTATAATTTTCACATAAAAAATTTTAAGGGTAATACTAGTATAGACATTTAACAAAATTCACAGAGGTTAATACTGGAAAATGGAAATGATAATAAACTATAATATATTTCAAATTATTTTTTATTTATACTTTATTTAGTACGGTAATATCAGAGTAGGTATTTGAAATAAACAAACAATCATATAGTTGATTTTAACTAATTTGATATTAAGCTTCATATTAAATTAACAATAAGACTATAAATGAGTCAAGCTCAGCTCAATAAGGATATACTCGAACTCGAGCTTGGCTGATTTAAAAATAGTTAAACTCGGGCTTGACTCGATAACTATAATGAGCTGAGCTTGAGCTCGTAATCGAAATTTATTAATCAAAACAACGTTGTTTTAATATAAATTTTAATTGATTTTATCTTATTGAGCTAGTTTGTGAGCTCAACTCGGCTCAATAAGGTTAACTTGAAAGAATTCAAATTGAGTTTTTATCGAGTTAAGTTTAAAGTAGTTTACGTGTGGTTTGTCTCTTTTATAACCCTACTTTATAATATATACAGTAAATCCTACTTTTTGAAAAAAAGAAAGAAAAACAACTGAAAGCTAAGCACAAAAGAAGAAATATGGTTCTTAAAAGATGAATTTTCCATTATCTTGTAAATCGAAATCCGGATGCCTTCGTTTGCGTCTGTGGTCCACCCTTGAGGGATGCCGGGAGAGAGGCATTGTTGATCCTCCAAACGGCTCCTGTCTGTAGTCCAAGGAGACAAGACATTTTTCTAGCTCTGTCAAAGCCTCAGGCCCAGAGCAACACTGTAATATGGGACAAGACGGTCCTTTTCTCCGGAAAATGTGTAGGAAAATAAATTGGTGTTTAAGTTTTTTTTTTTTCTAATTTTCATTCAAATATTTCTCATGTTGTTTTACTTTTAAATTTACACCAAACAAAATAAAATTTTGTCTTAAATAAACGAATTCCATAAAATTTTATGAATACAGAATTTTACATCTAATGTAAGTGAATTGATTATTCTCGAGCCATATTATGTTAAAATTAATAAATTTATAAACAAATTTTACGGAGCATAAATAAACTTTAATTTTAAATATAAATTAGTAAAATTATATATTGAAAATGAATTTTATAATTGATTAAAGTATAAAATTTCGTTTACAATAATTTTTTTTTTCTATAAAATGCATTTTAGATGAATGATTTCGACCGTAAATTTATTTCAAACATTATGTTAAATGAAAAATTACGATTGGATAAATATTTTTTTTTTTTTTGGGGTGGACAAGCAATAAGAGGCAGAGAATTGAGTAATTTTTCAAGATAAAATATATATTGATTTTTAAAGTTTTTTCATTAGAGTAATTAAGCCCAAATCTGCCCATGCATTCTGATTACTTAAAAAAAAAAGTCATGGCCTACTCCGATCAAAGGTCCTATTTATAAATTAAATTAATATAAATATTTTTATTTTAAAAATATTTTTAGTTTTAAAAAGTAATCAGAAAATATTTTCATTTCAATAAATTAAATAAAAAAAAAATTCCAAATATTTTTATAGCGTATCAGGCTTAATCCAGGCCACTATTCATTTATAGATTCTGTGAAAAAGCATTCAAAGCCCCATCATTTCAGATGGAGTGATGTATCTGCTAGCTATTCCTGTTATGCGCAGTTACTTATCTCATCTTCAATCGCCATATTAAGGCCATAGACAATAGTATCTACTTGGCTACTTTAACCCCTCATGCGGTAGGCCAATTTGGCAACCTGAAAATGATTTTTAAGGAAAAAAGAAATGAGTTTTAATGGATTTAAAATAGGAAAAATAGCTTATTTATTTCATTAATTTACTTAAAAATATCAAATTACCATAACTTCATAAGGTGAGTATACATGAAAAAATTCGATATTCTTAGTGGCCAAACACAACTTATATTTTCCTGTTAC
This sequence comes from Jatropha podagrica, assembly GCA_947857235.1. NCBI lineage: Eukaryota > Viridiplantae > Streptophyta > Magnoliopsida > Malpighiales > Euphorbiaceae > Jatropha > Jatropha podagrica. The sequence continues at coordinate 64,092 of CANUEP010193440.1, read as the reverse complement.
CACAATCGTATTTCTATTTAATTTGAGATTTGTGATTAAATAAGGAATTCATTTATATATGTATTCTGCGGTTTAAGGTCAAAGTTCCGTTAAGAATTGATGTTAATTAAAAAATAATTTATAATTTATTTTTGCTTATATTGACCTCATGTGAAGCATTCACATCAAACTAAGGCAATTTGACAATTTTCGACAAAATAATGGAGCAAAATGACTATAAAGTTGAAATTTGGGAAAATTGAAAATGTGGCCCAAAATTCAGGGCAAAATGAAATATTTTCCTTTAAATATATAATAAGTAAACATTTATTCATATTTTATTAATTAGTTCACATTCTTTTAAGTGTAAATATAACAAATGAATGAGGAAAAATATTATAGCTTGATACTGTTACTGCTAATAGAAAATTTTCAATTAAAAATTATAAGTAACTAATATTAGTCTATAGTTTTTCTAAATTATAAATTTTATCGCTTCAAATTAAATTTCAAAAAGAATTTCATCGAATTTTTATTAAGAAGATTTTATTAAAATCACACATTGATCCAAATGCAAAAATACAAATACAAACTAAAAAATTTATTAAAGTCTAATAAATATGATGATATATTTAATTTTGATAAAAAAGAAGTAATTAGAATTTATATAATTGAATACTACTGGAAAAGCATGAAAGGTCAAGACTTTATTTCTAGGCCTTTGCCTGGCCTAGGAAGTAAGTAAGTACCTTTCCTTCCTCCGAACATGGCTTTAAACTCTGTGACATCTTTTCTTCTCAACATTTGGTTTGTTTTCGATTTCAGATTTTTTTTAATTAACACTTCCGGGATAGGTTGATTTATTTGAAGTGAGTCTATTGGCTCGAATTTAAATATTTGAAAATGTTAAATTTTTTTTGGATTTATAAAAATTAATAAAATATTTAAATTGTCTAAAAAAACTTTTTATTTTTACTGAAATCACTTAAATGGGCTATGAAAATTAATCACTAGGAAAAAAAAATAAAAATGAAAAATGTGTATACTATTGGCCAAAGATTAAAGTTCAAGTTTACTTCCCTTTCTCATGCGACAATAATGGTCATAAATAAATAAGGAAAGAAACGTGAAAGAGGAAAAAGAGAGAGAGAAAAATAATCAAGAAGAAGAAAACCAGAAAAGGAAGGAAAACGAAAGGTCTTCCTAAACCGAAAGTGCAAAGCATGTGCTTCACTTTGGCTTTCACAACATTGTGACTAAAGTTGATGTAAATAGTAAAGAAACAAGACATAAACATTTATTTCAAGGTTAAAAAAATGGTAGCAATTGCTTGTAAATGGCAAGTTTAACTGCTCAGAATTAATACTGTTGAAGCTAAAAGCATGCTTTATTTGAGAAATTAACTGTTTTGATAATTATTAATTATTTTAATAATATTAATTAAAAGTTGTCCAAATACTATATACCAAATACTATAAAAATAACATTTAATTTTTTTACCGGTCAAAATATCTAAAAATTACCTCAAAAGTTACTGAAAAACACAGTCTTTTAAGAAAAGTAAATCTGTTACTCTTTTATATATTTTGAATCATAAATTTTATAGATAAAGTTCATCTAAAAATATAGTACACTCTTGTTAAAAAAAATAAAAGGATAAAATTATATCACATTTGATAATTAGTATAAAATATAATTTTAACAATTTAATAATTAAAACGAATCAAACCAAATCAAAATTTGATTTTTTTTTTCTGATGTTTATTTTCATCAAGATAATCAAATCTTATTTGTAACTATAATAAATTAATGTTCTGTTCGATTCAGAATCGAACCAAGCCGAGGTGGAAAAAAGTAAAATTGCCGAATGACTTTGAACCAATTACTTTGACCAATAAATCTTAATTAAATACAATGTTATTAATTATCTCATCAAGAAAGAAGTAAGAACACCCATTGATATAGAGAAAAAAATACAAACAAAAATATATTTTCAATTAGAAAAATATACTATATATATATTTTTTTAGAGGACATATAATCTAAAATTAGATGTAGTAATAGGAGAGAGGAGAAGGATCCAGCCTTAGTCCAAGACCCAACCCCCTAAAACAGTGTGAAAAGTCACAGACTTTTTGGGACAACACGAGCACATTATTAGGTGGAATTGAAGCTATCAACCTTATTCTTACAGTCACTCTTATGTGCATGAAGATCCTTTTTTTTTTTTTTTTTATAATATATTCAATTGAATCATTGAATCCCAGTTACTGTTTTAATCTTCAAACGGTAAAAAATCTATTATCAGAACACATATAGCAGTCCAAAACACTAACAGCCAAATGTATCCGTACAATTCCATTCAGAAAGTGCTAAATTGAGTGGAGTGGCCATCACAAAAGCATATAGACATGTAGGCTATATAGGTGATATTCATTCATCTTTCTCTCATGATATTGAAAACCCACCACGATCAATGGTTGTACAAAATTATCAATAATGTGATTGATTGTAGGTGAGAAAGGAAAGAGCCAAAAGTAATCTAATTTTACATGTGATTGATTGATTATTAATTATTTTTATATGATTTATATAGTTCAATAATAATATAAATACAAACTAATTACTAGTTGACAGAAAACATATTCAGAATCAAAATGATGGAATCAACATTTAGCATAAAGATCTGAATAAATGTCTCTTTGGTTTGATAGATATTTTATTCTTTTTATTCCTTTTTATTTATACTATACGTGTTCTTAGCCTATTGGATTAAGTCTGTGTCAAGCCACAAGAAGAAAATACTTTCAGCAGAAATTTTCTCCATTCACAAGAATCAAACTTTCCATGTTTTTATTTAAGGGATGTGAGTATTTTCCATTCAGATCAATTCTCGTTTCATATTTCACTCTTTTCTTTAATGAGCATTGAGAGTATGAATTTGAATTTTTACTCGAGTTTATAATTACTATTTTAATTAGAAATATTATAGAAATAAATTATCCCATATGTATTATATATAATACCTGTGATATTTATTGTGATCCCTTTTGTTTTCTATAAATAAAAGAAGAGAAAAGAAAAGAAAAGAAAATATGGAGTTCCATAGGAAACCTCATGCATGTTCAAATAAACCTTAGATGAAGCAATGAATAGATAAAATAAAATAAAAATAGAAACACTTATTGAAAGATATGAGCACATATGTGTAGGCAAATAGACTTTAACACAATGTGAGAGTTTATCTTTACTCAGAAAAATTGAATTTCGGAATCCATGTTCAAGCCCTAAAAGGATTGAAGTGTCTAGGGACTATAGCAGATGGAGTTATGCCTATTGGTAAGGCTTCCTTCATATATACAAAAAGAGTTTTATTGTCTGTATGGATATAAATTAAAAATTTATTATAAATAAATTTTTGGTGTTGAATCATTCGTGTTCAAAAGATACAGGTCGACTAATTCGAATTCATGTCACATCTATAAAGGAAGAAGAGATTTCTCCCAGAGTTGATTAAAGAAATTATATATTTAAATTTCCAATTAAGAGGTTTAATCAATATTTTAGGATAAGTGTTTATTTTTTCTGAGGAACAAAAGCAGTAATGAAAAAACACATTCTTGGCCAAGAATAGTTAATTACAACATATACATGTATTCTTAATTCTTTATCATTTATTTATTTAGTAATTGTATTATTATAAACTTCTTTTAGTTCCCACTTCCCACTGCTTTTTTTGCTTTTATGTTGTCCTTCTAAAAACTCAGACTCGTCAGTCATCACTGTCCATAAGCTGCACTTTCAATAATATGAGCTCCTCATCTTTCTACTTCTATGGCGGCTAACCTGTAGTTTCTCATTCTCATCAAATCTTCCTGGATTTATTTTTCGTTTATATTTTTACCAAAAGAAGAAAGATTTTCTTTTTCCAAAAAAACAAACTTAATATGTAATTATCAAATATCGACCCAGCTTTCCTCGTCTAGAGAGAAACAACCCAGATTATAGATCATCAGTTAAGGCCGCTAAATGACTGCTCAGTGATAAAGAAGGCCATATATCACCACCACAACATCCACTGCGCTGCCACCGGCACCGCCAGCATGGTGGTTTGATAAATGATGAAGAGTATACGTAATAATGATGAGACAAGGAGGAATATTAGGTCGATCAAGATGTCAAGATTGTGGAAACCAAGCAAAGAAAGAGTGTGTATATATGAGATGTAGAACTTGTTGTAAAAGCAAAGGGTTTGAGTGCCAAACACACGTCAAAAGCACTTGGATTCCTGCTTACAGAAGGCGCCTTAGACCTTCGAATATTGCTGTTCAACAACAGAATCCTCATCTAAAGCCACCCACTAATAGTAACCCTAAAAGACTCAGACTAAACCCTTTAACAGGTAGATCCATATCTTTTTCTTGATATCAGTATTGTCATATAGCAATATCAATCATAGTAACCCTAGCTGCCATGAAAATACTGTTAAAAGAATCTCTTGCTTATTTTTCTTTCTTTTTTTAAGATTTAATCAATTATAAATTAATTATGAATGGTAAATTTTGGTTTGGCTAAGTTGAAGTTTATAAAATTTAATTTTTAAAAATAAAATTAATTTTGGAATTTCAAATGAATTTTATATAATTTTATGAAAACTGTTTATAATGTAGATAGAGTCGTATACATAGTATTTGACATGGCTGTGTTAAAAATTTTGAATCTTCATCTATTTTTTTAATTTTAGGTTTAAAAGTTGGGAATTTTCCTGTTCAAGGGAACCCTCCCTATATATAATATATATAGCTGCATTTCATTGTTATAAAATTCAATTTTCAAAATTGAAATATGTTTTCATTTATGTCAAATATAAAAATATGAAATCTTTTCAGATGAATTATATATATAGTAATCAATTTGTATCATCCTGACCCATTTTTAATCTCTTTTTTCCAAGCTGCAGGATTAGAAGTTGGGAATTTTCCAGCTGAAGTGAACTGTATAGCTACATTTCGTTACTTTAGAATGAGTTCCATTGATGAAGAAGGAGATGATCAATTAGCTTATCAAACAAGTGTGAGTATTGGAGGCCACCTGTTTAAGGGTATCCTTTATGATCAAGGTCCTTATCAAGAAAGCTCCTCTACTCAGTTACTGCAAGACACTAATAATAATAATAATAATAATAATAATTTAACAAGTCTCGGTGCCCTAATTAGTACTTCTACTGCAATAACAACAACAACAGCTTCCATTCTCAGTTCTTCAGTTGGTGCAGAGCATTCATCATCATACCCATTTCCCCTTAATGCTATCATGCCCGGTACGCAACTTTTCCTGCATCCAAAAATCTAATTAATTAGAGCTTGATGATGGGTTTTATTTTATCTCTGAATTAGCAAGGAAAATAAAAGAATCAAATGTAAAATAAAATAAAAAAAAGAGAAGACCCATGTCCAATTCATCACCATTGTTGCTATATATATTTATATTATCAGTCGCCATGGAAATGGAAATGATGAATAAGGGCAGAACGAATATATATAATGTCTCTCTATGTATAAATTAATTTAATAATCTAACTCAAGTAAATTATATTGGCTTCGTTTGATTTAATGTGATTATATAATTAATTATATTGTATGCATCCTAACCTTATAGATCGGATTTTCAGTTTGTCTCTTCTTGTTGATTTATATATATTTATGAGTAGGTAAATTATTGTTGACTTATATATGTTTTTTAATTATTGATTAATCTGTTTTAGGTTCAGGTTTTAATGTATGTCTGTCATCCCTGAATTGTTGTCTATGAACTTCAAAGTTCGTTGTTTTTCTTTTATCTGTTTCTTTGCCGGCTTCAGACCAACAGATTATGTATATGTCTGTCTGCCTTTTGTTCACATTATGGACAAACTAGCTAGCTAGCTTCCAAGATTTAAAGATACAATTAACCTACATATGCTTTTTATTAATCAATTGTTGTTTCACCAATTCATAGGCATTAGACTTAAATAATTCTTTCACATATACATATATATATATATATATATATATATCTGTACAAAGACGGAAAATGTTCAGTGCATGCATTCGCTTATAATAAAATAAATTTATTTGCCCATCAGAAAAAAAAAAAAAAAAGCTATTCATTCGCTTGAGGGTACATGCAAACATGTACTAATGGTGTTTACTGCTTTTTTGTGTGTTTGTTTGTTTCAAACATTTTAAGGTGGGGTACCTTTAGACTTACCTGTAAATGTATTGATTAAGATTGTGAAAGTTTGGGGAATCAGCCCTAGCTATATAATAAAGCTATAGCAGAAGCCAAAAGCCTCTAGGTTAGATATTTTGAGCACAGAAAATTAATTAGGTGGGCATCTTGTGAGATTTTTTTTGGCTTTAATGACATTCTTTAGTTAAAAAAGCACTTAAGCCTCTGCCTTCAATTGTTTATGCTAAATATGTAGCATTTAGCAAACTCAAACATACCCATTTATGGGAAAAGATTGATACCCTCCTCAATGGCATATTATCCCACTTGTGTGTGTGTGTATATATAGTGTGTAAGATGCATTTGGAATCACCCTTTGAAAGAAAAAACAATGATATGGAGTGGCAAATATGTAGTGGATGCTCACAAATATTACGTCTTTCGTGACTTTCCTAATATAGTTATAGGAAAAGTCCTTTTATATTGGCAGTGAAGAAATGACACTTCTTATGGAAGATATCCTTCAATTTTAATGGAACAGAAAACAAAGTGATTCACAGCTTTTTATTTATTAATTAAATTTATAATTATTTTCAAATATATTATTAAAACTTTATATATAATAGTAATAATAGCAGCAGTAGTAGTAGTGAGGATGATTGTGTTATGAATTCAATTCCCTCCACTTTTCTTTGCTTTTCACCATTAATTATATTTAGATTCTAAACTATAAACCACACTGATTGGCTGTTGCGGAGAAATATCATAAAGCCCAAAAGTATGTGAATTGATTAAAGAATGCATTAACTATTTTCTGCCCTTATAATTACTTGTTAAGGTTTAGATTAATGATCATTTGAAGAGTATTTTTGTTAATACTAAAAAGTATTCTTTTGATGCTTGAGCTAAAATGCGGTGCAATTTCTATAAACAAAATTCTAGTTAATTAGCACCATATGTTTTTTCCTTTGTTTCATTTTAACCATCGAGTGTCCGAAGTCCACTAATCCGATTAATTTGGATTCACAAAAGGGACAAATCGCCCCTGTCGAATGGTCAAATGAACTCCATATTGAAGGCTCAAATTGCAAATCTTTAGTTTTAAAAGAATGGATTGCTGTCATTTTATCTCATTCCTCATAAATATATGCTTTTTTTTCATTTGATTAGCTTAATGTGTATTAATTTGATACTGTATATATATGTGTATTTCAATTATGAGCGGCTACTTCGAGTTTTTACATGTTTTTGTTGAATTTATTTAGGTTCTATAATATTTTTTACGATAGTATTTAGTGTTTTAATTAGGTATTAAAATATTATTTTTACTTTTTTTAGATATAAAAAAATATTATTATTATTTTTTATATTGATTAGTAGCGTAATATTCATCTTATTTATATTAATATTTAAATATTGATGAAGGAGATTATGAAATATTACTCTCTTATATCTATATATTTATATAAAAGTTGAAATAAAGAGAAAATTTTAAGATGTTGTCTTTGTTCAGTATTCTATTTTTCTTTTTTTAGAAAATTTTAAACTTTTTCTTATTTTTTGCAATTTGATTGGCTAACATAATTTTTTTTAAACTTAATATTTTAATATATATATATATATATATATATATATATATATATATATTAACAATAATTGATAAATTTTAAAACTTAATCTAATCCTAAAATCTTAGCTTTCAAAACCTAATTTAATTCAACTAAAACGTTTTATATATATATATATATATATTTTTTTTTTCTTTGCAAAATTAGTATCCAGGTATATCAAATATGAATTTATTGTATGATATCTATTCATTCTTGTGATTGAGTTAATTTAAGTTTCTGATAGAGGTGAGAACCAGATTTTATTGTTGTGTTCGAGTTTCTAGCCATTATTCATTTAGATTTACTTGATGAGCTGAATTTCACTTTTTTTTTAAACCGTTATTTTCATAGTTTTATTTTATTCTATTCTTTACAGGTCAGTAATTTTATTTTTTTATTCCTCTTAAATTTTAGGGACGTATATTTAATGGTTATTTCACTTCTTATCTCTTATGCTATGTGCCAAATTGTTAGTTGTACAACTGTGTTACTTTACTGTTTGTAATTTGCTTTAATATCTTAACTGTTGTGATGTTTTATAGTATAGATTGCCACAGTATTGTCATTATACTAATTGTCAATTTAATTGCGTCTCTAAATTATAACTTTTAACCTTATCTTTAACTATTCTTTATTATATTTTTTTAATTATATTTTTCTACTTTTTTATTATAGCTTTGTAATATTTTTAATGCCGTAGCAATATAACATATATTTTATTGTTTAAGCTCAATGAAGTACATCAATTGATTAATTTAATTAGTTCTTTTAATTCATCTAATTTGACCTAAGTAATTATATATATTTTTTTAATTTCAGATACAAAGTTCACTCCATTCAAATATCAATTTTAGGGTATGCTGATGATGGTGATAGACTTGAACAAACTAAATTTGCTAAATTGGTAACTAAGTAATTAATATAAAAGACAATTATTTTTATTATAATTTGAGTTTAAACTTTAATTAGATTGTGTTTTCAAAATAATTTAAGAATCAATGAAACACGAGGAAGGACACCAAAAGTGTAAATGATATTGCACAAGCATCATCAAATACAAGATTCCGCTTTTATTCTAAATTTATATTTTGTCATGTGCTTGTATGGTTATAGTACTAATTATAAATCACTCTTGTATTTCTATTCACTTTTTCACTTTGTTATTATTGCACGACTATTATAAATTATTAATATTTGATAGTTAAATAATAATTTTTTTTGCATTTTTTTATGAATTTATTTGTAACTCAAATTCTAATATAGTTATAGTGTTTAAATATGACTTTAGCACATTTTATTAATTGAATCCTAATCAATTTATAGTGTTTAAATATGACTCTAATACATTATATTAATTAAATCCTAATCAATACCCTCACATCAAATTTAATTTAAAATGTTTTAAAAATAAATCAATTTAATTTGAATTTATATTAAAATATTAAAAAAAATATTATTAAAATATTTAATAGTTTAATTGATATTTTTATTTATTTATTGTATATTAATTATATTAATAATATTAAATTTTAAACATATGTGAGTAGTAAAGCTAAAGTAATGAGATAATACATAAATAAAAATATAAATTTTTATAATTAAAATTTATATAAAAATATTGAATAAAAACATTTCAAGAATTCTTCTTTTATTGTATATCCCTTTTAAAAATTTTAACAAATAACTATATTTTTTGAGATTTTAAAAACATTTAGTTATAAAAAATGTTTGAATAAATATTCAACTAAAATATAAAAAAAATAAAATTCTAGATTTTCACTCCCTTCGTCTTTCTAATTTTTTTTTTAAATTTTTAAAATTTTATTTTATGTTGCTACAATTTGATTGGATCTTGAATATATTTTAAATTTTTTTACAATTATTTTAACTATGTAAATTATTTTATTTTAATTAATTAACATTTTATATTAATTTAAATATCACGAACAAAACGCAGATCAACGACTAGTTTAACTAATAACTATTAGCAATTATTAGAATAGCTATTATTGTCCAACATGTTATAGGTTGATGCAAATTTTCACTCAATGTCTTTAAAGCAAATAATCCAATATTGGTCTCTCTATATGTATATACATGCGCATGTATAAATTGAAATTATAGAACAAATTAATTTCATAAAATTTTATAATTTCTTTCTTCTTTTTTTTTTCATTACAAAGTTGGGTATTAAGCCTTCAATAAACTAATCTTGAAATTCTTTTATAAATTCAAATTTTCACATAAGATATAAATGAAAATTTATTATTATTTTTAATTTATAGATTTTGATTATATTCTATTAAGTTCTATCCAAATTGATAAAATTTATAACTAAACCCTAAAACTTAAAAGAAATACAAGCTACTAAAAATAATGACTTTTAAATATATTTTGATAAACAATATATTAGTGTTTTGAGAACCGAACAAGTTAGTAAATCAGTGAAGGTAGAGATTTATTGATTGAGGGGTTCAAATTAATAAAAAATATAGGTTATAAAAGAATTAAACTCAAATAAAAAATATTTTCAAATTTGATTTTTATAAAAAGAATAAAAATTAGTAAATAATTTTAAAAAATAAAACATGAATAAATTTAAAACTAAAAAAATTAAATACCATAAAATATATTATTAATTTTCATTTAATTAACATATTAAGACTTTGGGTTGAGAAATAAAAAGGCTCAAAAATAAAAAAATCAGTGGCCCAATTTTTAAGAATCCCAACCATTAAAAAAGCCTATATTTTTTTCTAAAAAAATTCAAAAATTGAATCAAATTAATTTTTAATCATTCTGGTTCATCAGTTTTTATTCAGGCCATTTTTTGAATATTCAATTTTTCTATACAATTTAAATAGGATTATGATCTGGTTTCCAATTGGATCGGCTAATCCGATCCAATTTTTCGAATTATGCAACATACTAAGAATGAAATATAAGTCATTCGAACCAACAATTGAATTATATCAGTGGCACTGTGTGTGTGGTAAATATGTTATTTATTATAAAAATATTAATTATTATTTAATAGAAAATTATTATTTTTAAATAAATAAAATCATAAAAAATATTAATTTGAAAAAAATTGTTAGTAACTATTTTTACAAGTTTAATGAAATCAAAATAAAATGTAGATATAAATGGGCTAACACCGTTCCTAAAAAATTTGAAAACATAAATAATATAATAATCAGTTGATTGAGATCTTTATCAACTATTGATTGATTAGAAAAAAAAAAAAAAATCAAATATCTGGGATCCTGTTGAATATGAATTGATTCTTAGCATGCGCAAATCAGCTAAAACAAATGCTCTTTAAAATAATAAATTAGGAAAATAGCTGCGGAATAAGAAAAACAATTAACCTAACAAAATTACTTATTAATAAAAAAATGTTTCTTGATATTTTTATTAATATATATTTCATATCTATATTACTTAAATATTAGTTTTTTTAAGGGATTACTTAAATATTAGTTGTATATTATAAATGAGTTTATAATATTTTTGGGTTATAGAAATAGGGAAAAAAACAATTTTCTCAAAGAAAAGGAATACGAAATAAAATTAAAAGAATTGGGAAAATAAATTTATAAAAGTAGCAAATATTTAAATATTTTTGCCAATAAGCCTAATTGTTAAATGCTCTAAGGGATCATAGGAAAAACACCCTGCAACTCAAGCCCAATTTTACCAAATGGGCTTTTGCTGAAGCCCAGTAAGAATTCTGGCGCGAAACCCATACCATTTCCCGCCACATTACCTTGTGCAAAAGCAAAATTATTCCCAAAATTTTCCCTCCACACTCTATTCTCACCAACTTCTACGCTGCCAGACCTTAGTTCTGCTTCCATGGCGTCCGATTCCTCTCCAGCCCCTTTCAATGACGGTAACTTTCTTTCTCTCTGTGTGTGAATTGTGTTGTTTCTATATGTTTTAAACTTTTGTATTTGATTACAAACAGGACCTTCTTCGCCGGATGACTCATTTTCCAGTCCCATTGGCAACACTTTCTCCTCTCCTGCCGCTGACGCCTCTCGCCGGAACAGACGTAGGGGTAGATCCACTACACCTTCAGCCTTCGCCACTCCACCTCCTCCTCAATCCCGCTTCGCCACGTCAGAATCTACACCGACTCCTCACCGGAGCAGATCCAATGCCCGCCAAGCTGCCGCTTCAACGCCGTCCTCCGCGTCTGAGGGCCCGCCATCTTCAGAAGGCGGCGATTACATGGACGAAGCCACGCCTACATTCGTTTGGGGCACCAATATTAGTGTTGAGGATGTTAAGGAAAGGTTCCAGATGTTTTTGAAGCACTATAGGGATAAAAGTCAAAGTCTAAGCAATGAGATCTTCGAAGAAGGGAAGTATGTGAAATCTATACGTAAAGTGCTTGAAGTTGAAGGGGAAGGGCTTGATGTTGATGCACATGATGTGTTTGATTATGATTCTGATTTATATGCGAAGATGGTTAGGTACCCACTTGAGGTTTTGGCCATTTTTGATATTGTTTTGATGGATTTTGTGGGTTTAATGGATCCTCTTTTCGAGAAGCATGTGCAAGTGAGGATTTATAATCTCAAGGCTTCTACCACAATGAGAAATCTCAACCCTTCTGGTAGTTTCCTTTTCCTCTCTTTTAACCCAATTTTTATTTGTCACAAAAACTGCTATTATTAGGATATGAGATATTTCAAATTTCGGACTGAAATCTGGGAAATGTATTGGGCCAGTGAAGTTTTACGACCAAATCGCGTATTGTTGGCATTACCAGTTTTCAGTAGGTTTATTATTCATTAAAGATCATGGATGATGCTTTCATGCTTTTAGCTACATCTTGTTGTTTTTCAGATAACTATTATTGTTTTTAAATTTAATTTTCATATTAAGAGATTTTCTGAAAATCAAGAATTTGATTGATTGTGGATGCTATTTTGTTAGATATTGAGAAGATGGTGTCGCTCAAGGGAATGATAATTCGTTGTAGTTCTATCATACCGGAGATTAGGGAGGCAATATTTAGATGCCTTGTGTGTGGGAACATTGCTGGTCCATTTCTTGTAGAAAGAGGTAAGTTCTGTTAATTGTTAGTTTGCTTAGTTCCACTACCTACTTTCTAATTTGATTGCATACTTATTGTTGATTATTTACATTGTCAGGAAGGATAAATGAACCTACTTTATGCTTGAAGCAAGAATGTCTTGCTAAGAACTCTATGACATTGATTCATAACCGTTGCAGGTAAAACTGTGTTAGCTCAATTTTGATGAGCTAATAATCTGAATCTTGTTTCATTTTGGGGATAGTGGAATATACAATACTCAAATATTTACTCTACTGTGTGTGCTCTAATTGGTGCACTTCTGAACATTTTTATGGAAGAAGCTTTGTTGTTATATAATTCCTTTACATAGTTGAGCTTTTAATCCAAAGCATGAAGCAGCCATATTGTTGCAGCTTGTTTGTAGTAAAACAATATAAATAAATTAGCACAAAGATCTTCTCCAGACCTTCTTCTCTATTATGTCATTGCTCCAATACTTCTCAAAAAATGCTGTTTGATTGTGTCCTTATACCCACTGCTATATGTTCTTGTATGGTTAATTTTTGTTTTTGTTTATCATCAAGATGTAGCTTTAATGTTCAATCATCAATGACGAATCTACATATTTAAGGAAATAATATTTAAGCAGCAACAGTCAAACTAAAATGCGATTGCTAAATCTTATGCAACTTGCAACATTAACTATATTGAGCATATTAGACATTTCTACCTTAAAGACTTAACTCAGATCAATAAGTGGGAAGATTCCAACCTAACTTCTACAGGATAAATAAGGTCACGAGACATCATCATCTGAAAGGAGCACTAAAAGATCATAAATATTTGTTGATGTTATAAGATCAATTGTACTCTTAAAAAAATCCATTGATCGACTTTCGGGTTGAGAATTTTGATTTTTCTCAATATTATTGGATCATAATTAGCTAGTGCTTCTTAATTATATCAGGTTCGCTGATAAGCAGATTGTGAGGCTCCAGGAGACACCTGATGAGATACCTGAAGGAGGAACACCACACACAGTGAGCTTATTGATGCATGACAAGCTTGTGGATGCTGTAAAGCCTGGTGACAGGGTTGAGGTGAGACCTGGATTGATTACACGATGGGACGCCTGAACCTTCTCTGTCCTACTAATTATTAGGATTTGATTCAGGATTCAATGGCATTTGGAAAATTTTTTTTGATATTTATACTAGATATGTGATCCTAAAGATATTTTCTATGTGATCTAGGTTTATTTCTTGTGGTCTTATATTTTTTTAATTTAGAGGCTATTCTTAATTGGATGTGGATAAAAATTTAAGTAGAATTGGAAAAAAAAAGGCTAAATCTACAAATAGGAGCATCATAGAAGAGATTATTTAGATTTTCCCATTGATAAAGGTCTTGTGAAATGGAGTGTAGGAGTGGAGTTAACAAGGAAATATTCTCTCCCATAATTGTGGTTGCTTTGCTAGTTATAACATGGTGATATAGAATATTGATAGTGAGCGTCTATTGTCCATAATTGAAGTGGCATTTACACATACTGTGGTTGATGTTAGGGAAATAGATAGTTTAATTATGTTCAAAGGAGAAGTACGTATCGTGCGTTTGTGTATATGATGCAACTTAGGTATAATTGGGTCTGTGGATTTGTGAATTTTTTGAGCTTGATGATGTAATTGTTGTTATTAACTATAGCAAGATGACATTCTTGAGGACATAGTCATAATGAGAGAGTGAGTCACATAAATATTAATGATGTGTTTGTTTGCTTTATTTATTATATGTTTGATGCTTTTGCGAGTAGAAGAAGTGTCTCTATTGTCGAATGCTAATGCATTTCTGTTTTCTCAATAGGTCACTGGGATTTATAGAGCTATGAGTGTGAGAGTTGGGCCAACTCAGAGAACTGTAAAATCATTATTCAAGGCACAATTCAACATTTTTTGCTATTTTATCAATGAAGTCTCTTTAGGCATGTGTTACATTATTTTCCACAGATGATGTCACATTATTGCAATAATTTCCTTCTGACTGCAGACTTACATTGATTGTCTTCATATAAAGAAAGCTGACAAGTCAAGAATGCTAGCAGAGGATCCTATGGAAGTTGATAATGGCTCACGTCAAGCAGAGGAAGATATCCAGTTTGATGATGCCAAAGTATGCATATATCTCTTATCTTCTAGAAAGAAGTTTTGTTCATTTTGTCTTCTGCGATCACATTCTTGCTTGAATTGCAGATACAACAATTGAAAGAACTGTCAAAGCAGCCTGATATATATGACAGACTAACCAAGTCTTTAGCACCAAATATTTGGGAGCTGGATGATGTGAAGAGAGGTCTTTTGTGCCAGGTATTTGCACAAGTTAGACATAATGCATCCTCACTGCTTCATCAGATGATTTTTGTAAAATTCACTGTTCTTTAATTAAGGTTTGGATAATGATTGTTAGTCATTTCTCAAATGTAGCTCTTTGGTGGGAATGCCCTGAAGTTGCCAACTGGTGCTAGCTTCCGTGGTGATATCAATATACTTCTTGTTGGTGATCCAGGAACAAGCAAGTCCCAGCTGCTGCAATACATACACAAATTATCTCCCCGCGGCATCTATACAAGTGGAAGAGGGAGCTCTGCTGTTGGCTTGACTGCTTATGTTAGCAAAGACCCTGAGACAGGAGAAACGGTACAACCCTCTATTATGATTCTTATGCTTCCCACATTCAACTAACTCTTGCATATAAGATTTTGAGTGGTGGATATTTGTGATGTAATCTTTTAGGTCCTGGAGAGTGGAGCACTTGTTCTGAGTGACAGAGGGATCTGTTGTATTGACGAATTTGACAAAATGTCTGAAAATGCAAGGAGCATGTTGCATGAGGTTGGTCATATTTTCCTTTCAAAGGATTTTACAGGATGTATGTCTTTTATTTGTGCACTATAATGATTCTCCATTAACTGGTAAATTTTGTTGTCTGCACAAATATTGGAGTTGAGAACATCAGAGCAGGCATATCTTTTCGCTAGAGCTATCATATATGCTTCAGACTATTTTTGTCAGCCTTAGACAGTTTCTGAAAATATATTTTCCAAAGGGGGGTTTCCTGTAGAAGAACCGAGCTAATATAATTTGTGCTTGTGGAGTAGTGTGATAAGCATCACTGATGTGTCACTTTTGTGAATGTTTTATCTGCTTCACTTTCAAGTGTCTGATTTCCCATCATGGGCTTGTTTAATTTCGTTTGATTTTTTCCAGGTGATGGAGCAGCAAACTGTTTCAATAGCAAAGGCTGGAATTATTGCTTCCCTTAATGCTAGAACATCAGTTTTAGCATGTGCAAATCCTATTGGCTCACGCTATAATCCTCGGTTGTCTGTGATTGATAACATACATCTTCCACCTACCTTGTTGTCTAGGTAAGGGATACAAAATGTATGCAATGCAACTGGGAAGTAATGCAGTAGACAGTTTCCTGAACTGCTAAATGATTTAGGCCTTGTCTAAATGCTTCTGATGTGAATGTAATGTGGCAGCATTAAATACTAGGCCAATTATAATTGATTCCTTTGATTTGTTCCGCAAATTACTTCGGTGGCAGTTATTGCTAAAATAATGAATTTGTTCGTGAATGTTTTCTCAGATTTGACCTGATATACTTGATTCTTGACAAGGCTGATGAGCAAACAGACAGGCACCTTGCCAAGCATATTGTAGCATTACACTTTGAGAATCCTGAGGTTGGGTGAATTGTAGCATTCTTGTTGAAGACCTTATTTTTAAGTTCCCTATCCTGATTCCTCTTAAAATTTTGTCCACAGACTGCACAGCAGGATGTCCTTGATATTGCCACATTAACCACATATATAAGTTATGCACGTAAGCATATTCATCCACATTTGTCGGATGAAGCTTCAGAAGAGTTAACTCGAGGATATGTTGAGATGAGGAGGAGAGGAAATTTCCCTGGTAGTAGCAAAAAGGTGTTTCTTTAGTCTATACTTGTCTTTCTGTCTCATTTTCTTGCATACTTTGTTTGATAGAACCAGTTAATATAATCTTTCTGCACCCTTTAGCAAAATGTTCGGGAACCCATGCCTTCCCATTATTGGCCCAGTCTTCAGTTCAATCGGATTAAACCTTTATTCCAAACTAGTTGGGTTGACTATATGGATCCTCCCTTCATCTTGCCCGACCTGGTCTATTTTTTGAAAGATCTAAGCCACTGGACCTATTTTCAATATTTTTCCAACAATTTCCTTTATTTCAACCTTCTATATCCATTGCATTTTTTGGTCGACGATGCACATGTCCAAAGAATGCTAATCTTCCTCCTTTGCTGGTTATTTTTGTTTATTTAGCATATTAATGATGTGGTTATCATAATTTTTTTATACATTTAAATTCTGTTGTGATTGTGTAAACTTTTTACTTGAACCTGACATTATCTTATTCTTTTGATCTTTATATTCAGAAATTTAAAATTTTAATTGGCCAGATTTTTGCCCTTGTCTTTTTTGCGAGGATATTGAATTTGATAATTCAACTCAGAAATATTCATATTTGACATATTTCCTGTATGATTTAGGTTATAACTGCAACACCTAGGCAGATAGAAAGTTTGATACGCCTTAGTGAAGCTCTAGCTCGGATTCGTTTCTCGGAATTGGTTAGTATAGTGGCTGTTTAGTCTTAAAATGCTTTCTTGAGGAATAAAATTTCAGAATTTTGAGTTTCCTTTGTTCTGTGGTGCTCAAAGGTTGAGAAGCATGATGTGATCGAGGCATTTCGACTTCTCGAAGTTGCAATGCAACAGTCAGCAACAGATCACTCCACTGGTAATCCTTCAAGAATAATCTCCCGTAATTTCTAAGTTTTATTACCCGAAACAGGATTCTAATATTGCCTTTTTTCCGTTCTTCCTTCTAAAGGAACTATTGATATGGATCTCATCACAACTGGAGTTTCAGCAAGTGAAAGGATGAGAAGAGAGAATCTTGTATCAGCAACTCGCAATGTAATTATGGAGAAGTTGCAACTTGGGGGACCTTCAATGCGCTTGTTGGAGGTAAACCAATTGAAGTACAAAATTCAGTTATTAATTATTAAAATTTGGTTATACCAAACAAAGGCCTTAATGTTTGTAAAACAAATGCTAGCTAATTTTAGCCACAATTGACACTTGCACTTGATTTATCCTGTAGTTACTGGAAGAGCTGAAGAAGCAGAGCTCTGGCAACGAAGTTCACCTTCAAGATGTAAGAATATAATCTCTCTTTTACATGCACATTTTTGTTTAGCATTCAAACGTTCCATTTTTGTTTTTTCTGTTCAGCTGAGAAATGCAGTTGCAACTCTAGCAAGTGAGGGATTTGTAGTTCCCCATGGCGACACTGTAAAGAGAATATAGTTTGGAGAACCAGAACAAGGAAATTGCCATAGCTAAATTAGTTTTAACTAACTTAGGAAAGAGAAGAAGTGTTGGAATTCTGTGACTGAACAACAAAACTCTGCATATTCTGAAATCTTGGTTTATGAGTTACATTGCGTATTATATATTACATGATTGTAAATTCTTTTGTATTCTGAATCATTGTAGCTATTTTATTGAGTAAATTATTATTTAATATTACACTACATTACACTGTCGTTGGAATCTCATGTCATAATTTATATTTTTATTAAATTTTTACTCAATAAATCTATTTTAATTTCTTTTATTATCCTTAAAAATTTTTAAGAAATGAATTGATCAAATTATAATATTTTGCAATTCAATTTATTAATAATGAATAAATTTTATTTTGTAATAAATATAATACGATGAATCATCATTTGATTCAAATGGAATGGTGCCTGGGCATTATCTCAAAGGTTGAGATAGAACACCTGAGTTAATGATTTTTAGGACAGGATTCGATATTTTCTCAATTTGAAAGACGGATGAAATGGTGAACTTCCATATTCCGAGGGTTGGATATGGGCTGCATTAGCCCATTGGCTCTCGCCCAACCTATTTTTAAAGAAAACGGAATCCAAGATCGGCCATTACCCAAAAGTTAACGTTTAGGATTAGATTCAAGTGGACCAGTTCATTATTATAATTTGATTATATTTGGTCTTACTCTATTTATTAATTGAATTTTTGCTAACATTGATCGGGATGTAAATATATAATTCAGTCCAATAATTGTAATTAGTCTATTGTACTAATAAATACTAGCGTTTGGGTTACTCGTTATTAATAATTGCAATATTAATACGTTTTCATATTATTAGTGTATAGGTACAGTGGCCGTAATAAAATATAATATAAAAAAAAATTAGTCTAATTGCCATAGATGCAAGCTTTTTTTGCTTATTAACTGTCATTTGATTCAATTCAGAAACATTCAAAAACTATAAAATTAATATTTTGAATGTACATGATTATTACGAGAAATTCACGTTTAAAATCTCTCAACAAGGGAATCAGTCTCAAGTTACGTAAACTAATTTAAGAATGCCCTAATTATAATTATTAAAAAAAATATGCATATGTTTTTACATATTTTACTGTTAGGGGTATAATTGAAGAAGAGAAACTTATCTAGGATAGGATTTTCGTAGGGTATAAACTTCCAATGAAATTCATTCTTTAAAAAAAAAAAATCAAATTAAATGCAATAACAAGGATTCAATTGTAAGGAATGCGAATAGGAGAAAGAGATTAAGGTGCTCATGGTAAATTTGTCACTAGTAGTAAGGTAGAAAGGAAGGAAACGAACCTTTGATTATTGAGGGTATAACTGAAAAGAAACTTCGTTTGATTGGGACACAATTGCAAAAGCCAAATTACCGTAAGGGAGGAAACGTGGATGCTTGTGGCGATAAGTAGAAGGAACACGACAACTCTTCACTGTCCTCTTTCTCAGGTCGCTCGTGCTAAATTTTCTTTTGTTAATTATCACAGATCAAATCCTACCGGTTGATTAGATGAACAGCTGCAAGTGCCTGATATAGAGAGAGAGGGGAAAGGAAATCGAATCTGTCCAACCGGCGAGGAGACGAAAGGAAAGGTAACGGAAAAAAATGGGGGAGGCTCGTGGAGGGTGCTGTCCGCCGATGGATCTTTTCAGGTCTGAAGCGATGCAATTGGTGCAGCTCATCATTCCTATTGAGTCCGCTCATCTCACCGTCTCTTATCTCGGCGACCTTGGTCTCCTTCAGTTCAAAGACGTCCGTACAGTTTTTCTCTTATTTGGAGTGAATTGAATCTCTATCTGTGTAGTTTGGAGTTATTTTTGCTTGTTTCTCCATCTTCACTCTCTCTCTCTCTCTCTTTCTGATGCTCAATTGTTTGTTCGATGGATTTCGAATTCGATTTTTTCGATTGTTTTACTCTTTTGCGTAATCAATGACGTTTCTGTGATTTGGTTGAATTGAATTTCGAATTTTCGTGTAATTTTGATTTCTGATTCAGATTATCGTGATTAGGGTTAGAGAGGTTGAAGGTTTCTTGCTTCTGAGTACAGGATACTGTGTGATTCTTGAGGATTACTAGTCAATGAATTCTGTGTTATTCACTAGTGATGTCCGATTGATTTGATATCGAGGTTTTGATTTAAGCTCGTTATTTTTGTTTTCCAGCTCAACGCAGAGAAGAGTCCATTTCAGAGAGCTTATGCTGCTCAGGTGCACTTATGAACTGTATACATTTTATATTTTATTTGGTTTAGTTAGCATTTGGACTTAAAAGTAAATGTAGAACTTGATTGATGAACTGGTGTACTACTTGATATATATATATATATATATATAGACACACACACACACACACACACTCATTTTGAAATAAAAATTTATGTTGTTGCATTAATTCAAGAAAGTGTTGCATTAATTCAAGAAGGATCCATATGAATGTTTAACTGCCTTACAACAACCAGTTCTGATGTACAATGAAAGTTGAAATGTTTTCAGAAATGCAATAATTTTTTTTTTTTCATTTCTTCCTCTTCAAATTGAGATCTCCCATCATAAAATCTTGGACTGCCCTTAAGTTAGATGTTGTTTAATTACCTCTAGAAACACACAGAAAGGTGAAAGAAAATAGATTTATAAGCAATGCATTTTCGTGATGCTTCAACAATGACGGATGAGAACACAATTCACTACCTGTTTGAAACATTCGAACATTTTGTGTTTATATGCTAAATATGAAAACAATACCAATGCTGACACAGATAGTGGAGGTAGGTTAATACATTGCATGTGCTTCTGTCCTGTTGTGAATATCGTTTCTATTGTTGACTACTGTGAATGTCTTATCAGTTTCAACTTTCAAAGTAGCTATTTCGTGGTGGAAATATTTATTTGTTTGCTTTTTTGTTAAGATAAAAAAATGTGGAGAGATGGCACGAAAGTTACGTTTTTTCAAGGAGCAAATGGAGAAGGCTGGTTTTTCACCTGCATCAAAATCTGTGACCCAAACTAACATTGATATGGATGACCTAGAGGTATGGGAAGAAGTTGATGTGCAACTTAACTGCTTTTGGTGTGTTATGCTCTAACTTTTTTTCTTCTTTTTTGCACATGCTAGTTAAAACTTGGAGAACTTGAGGCAGAACTGGTTGAAATGAATGCAAATAATGATAAATTACAACGGACTTATAATGAGCTTGTTGAATATAAGCTTGTTCTCCAGAAGGTATGGCTGCTTTTTCTGCTATGACAGAGAAATGATTATTTGTTCTGTTAGTGACATAATACCGTCATGGAGAAGCATGAACGTCCAATAATTTAAAATATATGTGCCCTAATGTTAATATTCAAGGCTTTATCTAGTCCTTATATGGTGGTAGAAAAGGGAGCAGGGAAATGAAAGGTTAGCGAAGGAATAAAATCAAGATAAATGAAGTTGGTGGTCTTAAATAAATAAATTTAGAAAAGCTGAGTTTCCCATAGGTGCATGATAAGTCTAGCTATTACATTTTGGGCCACTTGTTCAAGCAGCATAATTAAGCACCTAATATGAGTTATGCCTTGGATTTCACCAATTGAATAGATGTCTTTCAGCTAATCTAGAGTGCAATAAAATTAAGTTTCTTAATTTCTTTCCGTTTGGTAATTTTGATCTGCTTGACACATGTCACATTCACTAAGGTGCTTACAGAATTTTGAGTAAAAAATTTTTTTTGATGTTCATTTCTCAGTTACTTTATCTGGGAATATATTTAACAAGAAGCCTGCTTGTAGTTTTTCACTTGTTATGGCTTTCAAGCCCTTGTACTTTGTGTATATGCTTAATTTCTGTAATTTCTTCATTAAATTTGATCATATTTTTGGAATGTTCTGATCTGGATTTAAATTATATGTTGAGATTTTTTTTTCTTCTGGGTGGGAAATTCTCTTTTTCAAATAAATATTTCAGTAATATTTTTGGTGCTTAAACAAGTTAGCGAGATACTGATGTTCTTTTTGCTAGGCTGGTGAGTTCTTTTCTTCAGCTTTAAGCAGTGCAACTGCTCAGCAGAGGGAAATGCAATCAGGTCAAGTTGGTGAAGAATCACTAGATACTCCGTTACTAGCTGACAAGGTATGAATTCTAGAGATTTTGGTATCATAGTGATACCTTCATCTTGTTATTGTTCACAGCATTTTTATTTGATTGATTGTTATACAGGAAATGTCGACTGATTCATCAAAGCAAGTCAAGTTAGGGTTTCTCACTGGCCTTGTTCCTAAAGCAAAGTCTCTGGCTTTTGAAAGGATTATATTTCGTGCTACCAGGGGCAATGTGTTTATCAGGCAGGCGGCTGTTGAGGAACCTGTAACTGATCCTGTTTCCGGGGAGAAGGTTAATTTAGCCACCTTTTATGCTAACCATTATATTGTTGCTATACGAATTCTGTTAAACAATGCATGGTAGATAGCCCTAATATTTTTTAAGCTAGTTAGGTAGGTAGGTCCTCTGGTCAGTCAAGTGTCGACACCATAGGATAGTCTAAAAAATCATTAGTAAACTTCTGCAAAATATTGTATTTTTCCATAGAAATAAATTCGTTGAAGCACTTGAGAAAATGCTGATCATAAATGAAAGGATTAGTCACTGAGAAGAAAGAGGATTGATTCGTCCACTAAGGTAATCCCCTTACTCTTGAATGGATTGAGGTGGGTCTTCATTCTATGGTCACCCCAAAAGGGAAAGGCCAACTGAGAAAGGCTATGGTTTTGGTTCTGTAAGGAACAAGCATCATGTCCAAGAATCTTATTAAATAATGGGATTGTTCTACTAATATTTCTGAGTTCTCATACATACGTTCAGTTCATATGACATAACAATCTAAGTTTTAGCGAGGGTCTATGCGCATGCCTTTGGATGTTGTCATGCGATGCGAATCCAGTAATCAGTGCTTTATTGAATAAAATTTTCCAGCCTCACTGCATGGTTGATTAGACAACAATCATTTTATGTGTCGTATATTTTATTAAGAAGTCATATGCATCCTGATATGGCTATGATTAGTGCATGAATTGTGGGCTTCTTGCAGAAAAATCATCTGTCTCCCAACTATATGTGTGAGCAACATTATTTCACTTTCTCTAACTTATAAGCGTCAATGTACAGACTGAGAAGAACGTATTTGTTGTTTTCTATTCTGGAGAAAGAATTAAAACCAAATTACTCAAAATATGTGAAGCTTTCGGGGCAAATCGTTATCCATTCACTGAGGATCTTGGCAAACATAACCGGATGATCAATGAGGTATAAGCTTTTGTTCTTGTCGATGCTTTGTTTATCTTGGGAAGATAATTTCTGTTAGCTCTATTCTCTTATAGACATCTGAAACTTCAACTTGTTCATACTATGAGGAAATTATACCCGAGTGTGAACAATGATATTTGGAGATTGCAAATGTAATATTTGTGCATATGTTGTTTAAACCTTTTTTTATCTGATGTGGTATGTGTTATTTTTTCCATTTTCAGGTCTCAGGAAAACTCTCTGAACTGAAGACTACAATAGATGCGGGATTACTTCATAGGAGCAATTTATTGCAGACTATTAGCGATCACTTTGTTCAGTGGAACTCTTTGGTCTGTCCGAAATCTATGAAGCACACATACACACAAGCACACATTTGTATTTATGCACACTTGGAAAAACTAATATGATATCATGCCTTGTTGCTTACTGGGTGCAATATGCTTCCTCATTATTTGCTGTCTCTCTTGCTAAATATGTGACATCAAATCTGTGGTTGTGGTATTTTATAAAAGAAATGTTGCTGTATTTTCACTCTTTCATGTTGCAAAATGTAGACTTCCCTCTCTAAATCTCTTCCTTCATTTTGATTTGGTGGAATTTCATGGATGCTTGATCTTATTATCTCTCATTGCTCTTTTATCCTTATTTTACCCCTCCTTTGTTGACCTGCACTTCCTGCAAATGACATAAATAAGAAGATAGGTGCCAGACTTTGAATAGAATGCAATTGCTTTTTCTAGTTAACTGAATTTGTCTTTTGGATATATTTCTTGATTTGGTCTGGTAAAAATCTCATTCATGACAATTGAGAATGACTTATCAATCGCATTTATAGTTACTATGATTTTATTCCATTCTTTATGAGATTATTGCTATTATTTTGAAAGTCAATTAGAAGTTGTAGAAATTAGAGGTAGAAATCAATGGGAAACAAATAAAGGAATGAAATTGAAGATGAACTGCTCGTAAATGAAGTTATCCCCAAAACCAGAAGAAAAGGGGAAAGTAATTTTGTTTTCATGAACAACTTCATCCGAATGACATCCATCATTCTTCCTCATAATTTTCTGTATTAATGATGCTCTATACATGGCCAAAGGGGCTGTGGAAATAATCTTGCCCCTGTTGACATGCAATTTGTATTATAAATCTCCTTTTTCTCAGTCTTCACATCCTCATTCCATCTGAAAGCATATATGACATTTTCGTTGTTTGGATTATATGCTGTCATTAATCATAATATCTTTAAAATCTTGAAGGTGAGGAAGGAGAAGTCCATCTACCACACTCTAAATATGCTTAGTCTTGATGTGACTAAAAAGTGTCTTGTGGCTGAGGGTTGGAGTCCTGTTTTTGCCTCGAAGCAGGTTAATATTTTGACTTTAATTTACAGTGGTTTCATTTTAATTTGGAACTAAGGTATACAATCAAAATGTTCATTGGGCACAGACAGAAACTAATGTGAATCTGATCCATGCAGATCCAAGAAGCATTGCAGCGAGCAGCATTTGATTCCAACTCACAGGTTGGGCCCATTTTCCAGGTGTTGCATACAAAGGAGTTACCACCTACATATTTTCGCACAAATAAATTTACATCTGCTTTTCAAGAAATTGTTGATGCTTATGGGTGAGTTAGCTCTAAATTAGACTCATGTTATTATTTTCTTTGGTGAATTTGTTAGATTGCCGATATATTAAATGATATACAGTATACAAATGTGTCGTCATATTTGATGCAAGTGGTTCTCTATCATGTGATTTAGATAGTTCATCCTTTTCTTCCACATGCTTTGGTCATTGTTGATGCTTATCAACAACTCTAACAAAAGACCATAACATTCAACAAGCTTCTCAGTTTATTGTACTTAGTATCATGCAGTAATGGTAAATGATAAAACCCGAGCATGTGGGTTGGTGTTGGCTTAACATGTTAATAGGATGATTTGGTTTTGCTTTCACTGATTTTATAACCCAACGAATTGCTACCTCATTTTATATGAAAATCTTTGTGCAACTTGCTCCCAAAAGTATGCCATGTTTACATCTGCATGTATATACAAATTGTGCATGTGCATGCATCTGTTTAATCATTTATTGGTATATTACTTTATCTGTTCGACTTCCTATTGTGAAATACTATTTTATATAATCAGATTACAGTGCACTACTTTTTTAAGCTTGATTGTTCTCATTTATAGTTTTATGTTGAATTGGAGCATTCATTGTCCTTTGTGATGTACTCTCATTTCTTTCTTTATCGGTAACTTTTCTTTTCTCATAAAGAAATATATAATTTTATTAATAGAAATAGGATGATGTGATTTAAATATGATTGCAGGGTGGCTAAGTATCAAGAAGCAAATCCTGGTGTATACACTGTCGTTACATTTCCATTCCTTTTTGCTGTCATGTTTGGAGATTGGGGGCATGGAATATGCTTGCTACTTGCAACTTTAGTCTTTATAATCAGGGAAAAGAAACTTTCTAGCCAGGTGAACTGCTTGTGGCTTGTTACTAATCACCCACACAACTCATACAGTTTTATGTTTTGCGTGATTATTATTATTCTGCAATATTTATGATTATTATTATTCTGCAATATTTAGTTCCTCGAACTCCAAAATAGTCTTTCATCTTTCACCAATCTATTTATAGATCTAATAACAAGTTTCTTCTCTTTGTTGTCGTACACTCTTACTACAAAGATTTGATACTCCCAGTAGATGTTAAGAGTCTTAATTGAAGATATTATATGGTCTCTTTGCCTAGGCATGTTTGTCAATTTTTTATTTTTATTTTTGTGTTGTTTGGTGGTCCTCCTCTAAAAAAATAAAAAGAAAAATAGATGTGATTTTATCAAGAAACTATTCTATTGTTCATACCCAATGCTCAGAATCTAATTATATGTTCTTTCTTGTGAACTACAGAAGCTTGGGGATATCACTGAAATGACCTTTGGTGGTCGTTATGTTATTTTGATGATGGCCCTCTTCTCAATTTATACTGGTTTAATCTACAACGAATTTTTCTCGGTACCCTTTGAGCTTTTTGGACACTCAGCATACGCATGTCGTGATCTCTCTTGCAGGTATTTAACTTAGCCTGCGATATAATTTTATTGTTCTCTGTTAAGAACACAGAGCTGTTTTGTACAAAAAAATTTTTTGTACAAAATTTTTTTTTGTCCAGTTAGGTTTTATTGGTTATAACTATAAATAGCAAACATAGAGGTGTATTGTATATGCTGAGGGAATAACAGTGCTGGTTCTCCCTCCAATTTCCCTCCTCTCCCCATTTTTTCTGGACTATCAGTTTTTCGTGGTAAGGCCCAATAGTCTTGGGACCTAACATGACCTTTACAAGTTATGATGGTTCTTTGCATGCCTGTTCTGCAGGGATGCTACTACGGCAGGAATGATTAAGGTGGGCCCCACTTACCTATTTGGTGTGGATCCTGTGTGGCATGGTACTCGCAGTGAGCTGCCATTTCTTAACTCTCTGAAGATGAAGATGTCAATCCTTCTTGGAGTTGCCCAAATGAATCTTGGAATCATATTGAGTTTCTTCAATGCTTTATATTTTAGGAATAGTTTGAATATCTGGTATGTTTGACATTCTATCTGCTCCTGTATATTTCTAGTTTTTCCAAAGCTATGGAAGTACTAGAGTAATGAGTGCTAATACTGAAAGCTGTCCTCTTATTTATTTAATTTTTTTTTTCAGGTTTCAATTCATTCCACAAATAATTTTCTTAAACAGCTTGTTTGGCTACTTATCACTCCTTATCATTGTGAAGTGGTCCACCGGTTCACAAGCTGATTTATATCATGTGATGATATACATGTTCTTGAGTCCAACAGATGAATTGGGGGAAAACCAGCTATTCCCAGGACAAAAGACAGCTCAGGTTGGCTCTATATCTTTAGTTTGTTTTGCAAATTATATTTCCAATTCCCATCCATTATAAGATGTAGATATTCCATTTGTTTATCCCATGTCTTCTGTTTTCAGCTTGCTCTATTATTACTGGCCCTTGTTTCTGTACCATGGATGCTGCTTCCGAAGCCTTTTCTTTTGAAGAAGCAACACCAAGATGTATGCTACAGTTCTCCTATTTGCCAGTTTCTTACTTCATATGTTTAAGAACATTAGAGTCTGTTTCTCTTTCCATTGGTTCTGATGGTCTTGTTTTTCAGAGGCACCAAGGCCAATCATACACACTACTTCAGACAACTGAGGAGTCTCTTCAAGTGGATGCGAACCATGACTCACATGGTCATGAGGAATTTGAATTCAGTGAAGTTTTCGTGCATCAACTGATACATACCATTGAATTTGTTCTTGGGGCAGTCTCAAACACAGCTTCTTACCTCCGTTTATGGGCCCTCAGGTATATCAGTATATGTCGGTAGTAAATTGAAGTTAATTGTTGGTCTGCATTCAAATCCTTGATCAATTATGAGCGCAGGTGAAATTAGAGCAATTCTTATCTTATTGTGAAAATTCATGTCATGCTGGACAATTGGACATTTGTTTTTGACATGCATGAATGCTTTTCACACTTGTTGCTATACACTTTAGATCGTGTGTATACATCATTTCATATTCCCTTCTTAAGAGACATTAAGACATCATCTTCAGCTCTGAGCATTTGTTTTGAGAAGAGCTCTCTTATGACCCAGGATGAGCTTATCCTCCCTTGAATATGGCAATGCCACCTAATGTCTTCCACATTTTTCTTAATGGATTGGCATCTGATCCTTCTAATAAAAGCCAACAATATGCCTTATCTTGCGTTCTTTCTTTCTGCAGTCTTGCCCATTCTGAGCTGTCAAGTGTATTCTATGAGAAGGTTCTTCTCCTTGCATGGGGGTATGTAACATTCCATCACCTCGTCTATTAAAGCAGTTTCTATGAGTTTTTAGTTTTTTAATTTGTTATTATTTCCATAGAAGATAGACAATTATGTGCGTTTGCTGATTATGGTAATTATACTTATTATTCTTAAAAAGAAAAATTATGGGGACTCCTGGATCTTGCATTTTACTCTTTGCAGCAAATCAGTTGAACTCTAAGAGACTCAGTAGTCGATAAAAATACACAGTTAGTATATGGAAAATAATGACACTGCTTTGCACATCCCACAGGTTTAACAATGTAGTTATCCTTATTGTCGGCATCATCATCTTTATATTTGCAACAATTGGTGTGTTGCTGGTGATGGAAACTCTCAGTGCTTTCCTTCATGCATTGCGGCTTCACTGGGTAGAATTCCAGAACAAGTTCTATGAGGGAGATGGTTACAAATTCTTTCCCTTTTCATTTGCTCTAATTAATGATGAGGATGAATGATTTGCTTCGAATCATGGTCTGCGTCAGAGTTGATGGCATGTGCATAGGAATGGAATAGACTTTTGTTGATTTTATTCATTTGAACATGATGAGAAGTTGGTTGGTATAATCATTATAGAGGGGGAATTGAGGGAGCTTTCAACCATTTGAGCACTGCTCCTTGCCCTTCCAATTCTTCTTTTTCTGTTGGAGGGAATAAGCAGTTTTGTTGTTTGGCAGGTGGGCTTGTATGTGATGGCAGTTATTTTGTTGCCTAGTGTAATAATAAGGAAATGTTTAATTTGTTCAATGTTCTATTTTTTTTTTTTTTTTTTTTAAAAAAAAAAAAAAGGCTCCCCCCCAACCCTCTCCCGTGGCGTTGGTCTATGCAAAAATTATTTGTGCTATTTGTATCCATTGAAAATTTGTCATGTATATCAAAGTAATGTAGCCATTATCTTAATTTCACCTCCAGTTTGGAATGGAGTTAAACTTGTACCTAAGAGTATTTGGTACCCCTCCTAATTTTTGTCTTTGTTGTGTTAAAAGATATATATGTGGAGACCATCTTGCATGGTGCGAGTGATTGTCATGTTAGTAAGAGCATTTGGTTTCTTTCTTATTCTAAGCCATATTCTTCACTGATGGATTGAAGAATTAGACTGGCAATAATATTCAAATCAGTTAAGTCGGGTGATGGATTGCCTTGGACTAAAGTTTTTGGAGTTGCTTTATGGATATTATGGGCCGTCATAATTCAATGATGCTGGAAGGGATCAAAAGTTCTCGTAAACTTTGGTGCAGAGATGATTCGATGGGCAAAGATTGTGATTTTGGCTGCAAATAGCGTGGCACAACTTAATATTTCTTCTCCTGCTTGTGTTAGGCAAGAAACTAGATGGTCTTGTCCAGATAAAGGGTGGGTAAAGTTAAACGTTGATGGTTCGGTAGTTTTGGATAGATTAGTGCTGCAGGTGGTCTGATTCGGGATTAATCCGATTTTTGCTCACCTTTGCTGAGCTACGAACTATTTGGTATGGATTGCGATTAGCTTGGTGCAAGGTATGTCATAGAGTTGTGATTGAATCTGATTCACCACTTGTCATTAATATTGTTAATTATCCATTTCCTTAAAAGGATAGTTTTCTTTCTCCGGTTTGAGATGTTAACAGAATGATTCAACAAAATTGGATGGTTCTTTTTAAGCGTACTGTTCATGAAGCTAATAAGCGTGCGAATATTTTGGCTAGGTTTGGTTTAAAGCAAACGGATCTCCTCTGATGAATGGTCAGGATAATTTGGTGCGAAAAGAATAATCATTGAGGCCTGGAGGAGCTGAATGTCTACGATCAATCACAGTAAAAATAAAGATAATTTGAACCTTACACCAGTTTAGTTCAGAACAACGTAAAAGAAAAATACAAAACTCGATGGAGCTGCCAAAACTAGGCAGGGGTTGGACGTACGGACAAAGACCATGATGTCATTGATAATGTATGTGCTTTCATTTTATACGATTCTTATCAATTCATTTTCAGCATCTCCGAAAAACCGTATATATCAGATAAAGCCATGAGGTAAGACAACTAAGACAAATTCAGTTGTGCTGACAAACCAGATTATAGGAAATTTCCAAGCAATTTCAATCTGACAATCCAACAATCGGTTGTTCTGACAACCCCAAGCCGAGGAATTTCCAGGAAATTTCAATCCAATGCTTTGGGTGGATATGACAGAAATAGTTCGAATTATCAAAGCTGACATAATATTATAACATACTTATATACAGAAGATCCAGCATATATAACATCACTGGAGTCAGCAGCCTACTGTGAGGAGGTTTGAACTGCAGCAACAGTTGACACCATGGAGTCTACTCCACAAACATTGCGACCCCTGCAGATTTTGTAATATCCGCTCTCTCCCCAAGTTTCTCCCCAGGAGTTCTTGATAATCCAGTATGGCTTCTCCTTCAATCGGATAGGAGCATAACCAGCCGAACCATATCCAACCAACAACACTCCGTGATCAAGCCTCTTTGAGCAAATATAAGGACATGAGACTCCTCCAATATATGTTTGCATGAACACAGCGTTGATAGCAACTGCATTAAACCAAAAAAACTAAAGTTAGACGCACCACAACAAAAGAGCAATTAAAATTAGTCAAGCAATTGATAATTCAGGCAATTTTACCTGCAAGAGGACCATTTTTCACAAGATTTGCGGCAATTTGTTCTTCATCAAGGGATACAACGCTGAAGTTGGCCACTCTAGCTGCAACCTTGGCCTCATCAAATTTGCAAGTGCCACGATCAGTACCAGTGTAAGGATAGTCTTCCTCGCGCATAAGGCCACCAGCTTTGAGAGTGTACTCAAAGGCACTATTCATCAATCCACCATTGCAACCAGAGTCACATGCACCTGCCTCTTCTGGATCACACTGCAGATAAGTACAAGTTTACTCAAGTTAGACAAACCAATGTAAGAACCCACCACATTTAAGGAGTCATTTTACCAATCAATGAAAATGAATAACTGAAACATGTTTCTAGTTTTATCCTACATATTTCAAAATAAAGTTGCATAACGTTATCACACTGAAAGACCATCTGAATGTGTAATATATGACTCGTTAAATCAAACTTTCAACATTTTAAGAGAGGGTTCAATCATATGGAAACCTTGCACAAGTATATCAATGAATCGACATTCAACTTACAACCTGACTCACTGGTTTCTAAAGAAAAATTGCAATAGGTTCAACAAGAAGGGAACTAGATGTAATTATCTTATATCCAGAAACATTTAGTTTAACAATGAATTATCACCAAACAGCAAGGGCATTCCAGGAAATAACTAAATAACCATATAAAACCGTGCACATGTAATACAATCAGAAATGAGAAAACAATCAATCACAATTCACCAAAATTATAAATAAAAGGGCAAGAGCTTCTCTATGAGTCAAGAAATAAAACGTCTAAAGAGACGAACCTCATGGTCACAATCCACAAGCTGTTGCTCGCTAAGGCTAACAAGCTCGCCGGTAGCAAGGAAATGAGCACCTTCCAAGGCTCCGGCGGTGCTGAAACTCCAACACGAACCACACGAACCCTGAATCCCCAATCACAACTAATTATCGTCAATAACCCTCACATGAAAGTACACCATGAAAAATTTAAAAATAAATTCTCAGAATACCTGATTTTTGACGTTAGTAACAGCTCCTTTCTCTCTCCAGTCAAAATCTTCAGGCAAGTCATTAGTTGGCAAAATCGGCGCCTGATGTGCGTCCTTAGGCAATCTAAGCGATCTCAACCCCAAAAACTGCTTCTTAAACTCAGACGGAGTCAAATCAGAAAACTGAGTGACGCCGTGGTTCGCCGAAGGGTCTAGCTTCTGATGACGAGCAGCCCGTCTCAGATTAGCCTGAAACACCTTGAACCTATAGTTATGTTCCTCCTGAGAAGCATAGGATTTCCCAAACTTCCTCTTGAAGAGCGAAAAGTGATGTTCTGCGCTCAGCACATGAGCCTCACCGCGGCCGTCGTCGACAACCTGCCTAATCAACGGATCCTCTACGGTTTCCGATGAGGTCAACGTCTCCGCAGTTACAGCAGAGACAATGAGGAGAGAGAAAATAGAAAAGAAAGAGAACCGGATAGCCATATTTCTTCTTTGGTAAGGTAAGAAATCAATGAGAACCAAAAGTATATATATACACGCACAGAGTATATAATACGTGCTCCTTTATACGGTATAGATATATGTATAGTGGAGTTCTTATAATAGGATGCGCGTATGGATACGTATAAACGTGCTCGTATTCACATGTATAAATACATATTTTCCAAAGAGGATTGATGTTGGCTTTACGCTACCGGTCATGTTACTTTTTAGGATATTTCCTTGTAAAGAAGGAAAAGGGAAGTCCAATATGAGGATGACACGTGGACGAGGTGGAGTGGAGTGTTTGAATGGTGGGTTGTTCTGTTTCGTTTAAGCGTAGCGGATTCATCGTGAAGTAAGAGAGAGAGATTTTATTTGGGATTGGAATGTTAGTTGGGCCAGTAGTTGACACAATGTCATTAAGATCATAGCTGTTCTATTTTGAGTTTCATTGCTCTAATTGGGATTTTTTATCCATTTTAGTTTTTTTTTCTCCATCAATCTCCAAAGTTGAATTCAATGAGATTTCGATTTCTGTTTTGCTGGAAATTCTTTAATTAGAAATTTGTGACACTTTTATGTGTTAAGGGGTTGTTTATTTTTAATGTCTTAGAGCTTTTTATTTTATTTTACTTTTAAAATGATTAAAATTAGATTATCCCTCCTCTCGTTTAGAGCGAAATCAAATCTATATCAATTCAGTTAAATATGAAAATTCATTTTTATATTTTTTGCAAAAAATCTTTAACTTTTCAGTAAAAAAAATTATGATGCCTCTGACTTTTAATTCAGTCCATTTCAATTTTGAAATATTATCAATTTTTATTTTTTGGACTGGTCGTATTATGGTCTCAAAAATAAAACCCAATATTCAAACTGTGTCAAATCCTAGGTTGTACGTATATAAACACAGGATATGGAATATGATGCAGCACAGCACGATAAGGGACACCTTGATTTTGAACAAAATAATATATGAACACGTTTATGACATATTATATTAAATAAATATAATTAATTAATAATTCAAATAAATAAAATAATTATTTATGATAAATTATAAACACAAAATAAAAAATATTAATATTTTATTTCAATATTATTAATTAAATTCTCAAAATTAACATTATTATTGAAAATTATAGTATTTTTTACCTTATTTAAAAATAAAATTGACAATTTTCAAGAATTTCACCATTTTTAAAAAGATATCATATTATTTGTGACAATTTTACATATTTTAGTTCGTCAATGTAATATTGTCAACCTTTTTTTTTATACAAAAGTCTTGTAAATTACTAATTTTAAATCAAGATTACAAATTAGCTCTTGAATTTGATAATAATAGATATATAATAAATTACAAACCATAATTTTTCATTTCTAATTTCTGTAAAATTTTGTTGAAATTATTTAATAAATCTAAATTTTATTATTTAGTATGGAAATAAAATTCAATTATATATATTTGAATATAATTAAATCAAATTTTATTAAAAAATGTGGAGTTCTTAGATGAATTCCACAACTAAAACAACTAAAAATGTTATGACAAAACTCTTATCTCTAGGTCTTCTAAAATTATTATGCAAAGGTATTTTAAAAATAAGATAAATCAATTTTCAATTTCTAAATTTATTCCAACATAAAAAATTAATTACTATAATTCATTCATACCAGATCAAATTTTTATGCATAAGTTAACTTTATATTTTAGGCCTTAATAATTAGCAAATATATTTAAGAAAACAATTTAAAATTTTTGTTAATAAACTTATCTAAAAATCTTATTAAATTTTTTAAAATTTCTATGAAGTGTTCATAAAATGTCTTCTCAAAATTTTAAAATTAATAAAATAAATAATAAGATACATTTTCGGAAGTTTTTATTACGTGTCGGGAGCATTGGAGACGTGCATTTTAAGGTGTTGACACTTGTTAGCATCAGAGAGGTGCATTTTAAGGTGCTGACACTCGTTTACTTCCTTATAATAAAAATTACATTCTTAGGATTCGTTCGGAATGAATTCCATAAAATTTTATAAAATTTATTTATAAATCTAAAATTTTGTATTTAAAATAAAAAATATAGATTTAAATTCTATGAATTGAATTTATAAAATTGATTTAGCTTAATTCAAATTCCATAAAATTATTAAAATTTGTAAATAAATTTCACATATTAATCTATTAATATTTATATTTATTAAACTGCCCCTTCATCTCAAATATTATTGACTAAACTATTCTCATTTATTTTTTTCAATATATTTTAATCTATTAATAAAAATAAAATTTGAAATTTTAAAATTTAATCAATTAATTATGGTGAAATATGAGTGATTTATTTATATTAGTATTTTTGTTAAATCATTATGTTAAAGTTATTTTAAAAAATAAAAATAAATAAATTTTTATTTAAGAATTATTCTAGATATAATTTTATAAAATTCAATTGAATTTTTTATTTTAAATCGTAGTATATCAAATATGACAAATTCATATATAAATAAATTATATTTAAAATTCATCTCTAATAATAATTTATTTATTTCAAACGATTCCTTTCTGCAACAACTCCCACACAATTTATTATACAGTGAAAATTTAAGATGCCATTGGGCCATTAAAAACATATCATCTATAAACAGTGACTGTGAATGATTTGATTTCTTCATCACATAATATAATTAAAACAATACGAAAGCTCATACGTGTATAAGTATTATTTATAACAAAAATAGCAAAGATCATGAAACTCTACAGTGGTTGGTGAGCTGAAGTTTGATAAAAGTACTCTAATCAAATGGTTGGATTTTGCGGCACGTGTCTATTCAACCTATTCTCGTGAGGCGAAAATTGTCTTTTACAAACTGAATATGAACAGTGCCTTTCGCGGTTGTTTACTCCACCTTTTCAGATAAAAAGCAGATGTTATAAAAAGCATGCGTGCTGACCTTTTTTAGCCGGTGGGCGGTGGTACCTCTTTTCTCCGCCTTGACGTGTGGTTGCTACTGTAGCTTTCTGCTTTCGTTTTACCTTTGTTAGCTTTATCTTTTTTTTTTTTATTTTTTTTATTTTATGGTTTCTCCGCTCTTACAATCCTTCCGGATGAAGAATTGGAAGTTTTTAATAAAATCTAACAGTTGAAACAGACTACTTCCAATCTCACCTTTTTTTTTTTAATTTAATTTCCACGATCACTAAAATTTCATTATATTGGACTATTTTATTCCCTTAGCATGTGATATATAAAAGGAAAAATAAAAAAATAATTTTCTCCGCTGAGGTTAATCCAAGTACTAAAGCATGATACTTTCTCCTCTTTGTTATCCGAGTTTAATTTCGTTTCGCTGGAACCATTTTTAAGATATAATAATATTTTTAAATTAAAAAAAAAAAAATCTTAAAATCGCTTAAGAGATCCGTTTACTGGTTTTTTTTATTGATCGAACCTAAATTTATATTTTAAAATTTTGTAAAAATTAAATTTTATAAATTACTAAACGCATAAAGTTTCACATTAGATTGAAAAATTAAAATTATATGTTTTCTGTTTTCTAACAAGCAAAACAAACAAACAAAAATATAATAAATGTAGGAGATATTTAATTTTCACTATCACTAAAATTTCATAATTTCAGAAAAAAAAAAAAAAAAAAAAGTGGGCTGAAGTAGCTGACCCATAACCAATAAGTCCTTATCCAATCCAAAATGGTCCAGTTTTATAAAACTGGAAAGTGGAGCGGTCCAATTACAATGGCCTGTTCCAATTGCAATGAGAATGACCCATGCTGATGTCTTTCCCTTCACAAATTGATAAACTTAGAATGACTTAATAAATAGAGTAGAAGCATTGGATAAAGTTTCTAATCAACACTCATAGCTAATAAAACTTTCAACCCTGCTGTTTATTTCATTAGTTGGCTCTGAAGTAGAAGCATTGGGTAAAAATTTTATTCAGCAACTCATAACTGATAAAAATTCTAATTAGAAAAATTTACTGTGTATTTGAGGTTTTTATTTTATTTTACCTGTTTCATGTATTGTAAGGATAGTTAGCACATCTGTAGATTTGATGTACGTACAAACCAACCACCACTTGCAATTTTCGTAAATTTTTATGAATGTAGAAGTTATAGGGATCACAGGCATGAAAAGAATCCTTTTGCTTTTGACATTTGCAAATATGAGGATCAAAAAGGACAAAGTAAAGAGAAAAAGGGTTGGCTGTTGACTACGTACGAGAGACATACAACTTCTCGATGAAAGCGTGAATTATTTTTATTTAATTATCTCATTAAAAAATAAAATTTTTTTTAAAAAATCTCTCTAATGCTTATATATTTAAAATGTCAAACTGATGAATAAAAAAATTAATAGACATTATCTATAATATTTTTTATTTTTAAAAAATAACATTCATTGCTCTTTTTTAAAAAAAGAAAAAAATTAAAATTAATATATTAGAGAGAATTTTTTAAAATTTATTATGTACAAATGGAGATTTTTCCACACGATATATCAGCCACAATCACTATAGCATTGCAGTC
Organism: Jatropha podagrica; assembly: GCA_947857235.1. Lineage (NCBI taxonomy): Eukaryota > Viridiplantae > Streptophyta > Magnoliopsida > Malpighiales > Euphorbiaceae > Jatropha > Jatropha podagrica. Next base: position 26,934 of record CANUEP010193440.1, on the reverse strand, counting down.
AAATAGTCAAAGCTATGGGTCCACTGGCAGTCATCTGGTTGAGGAACTTTTGAATTAAATGCATTAGACCATTCAAATTTATGATTAGGTCATGCATGCATCTATGATATTTATGATACTGTCCATATGTTGATTGGACTAAGGCAATCGGGTGGTTAGATTTTGAACCACATCCAACTCCAAAAATCAAAAGTGGAATTTACATTTTTATCTTAACCGTTTCGGCATGGAACTTAATTTGAAATCGTTGATTCATTTTGCATCTGTTTACTTTAGGACAAAAGAAAGTGATTTTATAAAATCGAATCAAATATTGAAATCAACATCCTGAGGTTCTGCCCTAAAATAATTTGCTGAAAAATATTTTTATAGAAAATATTTTTGTTTCTGTTGTTTGATTGTAATAATGAAAATTAATTAAAAATATTAAAATTTTTATCTCATAAGACCATAAAAATATTATTAATAATTGAATTTTTATTGTTAAATATGAAAAGAATATATATATATATATATATACTATAAAAGTCACTAATGACTAGTGGTAGTGGTTGGTGATAAATGGTGGCTAGTGATAATGACTATAATGATTAATAAATTAAAAAATATAGATTTATAAAGTTTATCAATATCCGATCAAAAATAGAAAGTTGTTTTTCTAAAAAAAGGAGTTAATTTTCTTTTGATTAAGAAAATATTTTTTGTTGATTTATTTTTCTGAGCGTTTCAAATAATGAAAATTTGTGAAAAATATTTTGCTATAAGATATTTTATGAAAACAAACCAAACCTGAATCAAATTTTTATATATAGTTAAAAATATACAAAAATATTAAATAATTTTTTAAAAAATAATTTAAAAATACTAAATAATTTTTCAGACATTATTAAAATTCTAAAATTAATAAATATCTTATAAACATTCTGAGTGGATGATTTTATTTCCTTCGTTAATGTGGAGTCAGCCCGTTAACGTCCAAATGAAAAGAAACAAAGCGATGATAGCTATGAGAATCTAATCCACCTTTTTTAAATAAAGAATTCCACAACCCATTCTCTAGCTTGATAGTAGTGGGCAACTACGAAGATGTTTGGTCAGTGAAATAGATTAAATTTCTAAAATAATAAAAAAATAAAAAAATCATCCATGACAGGTACAATCTCTCCTTCGCTATTTTCACCTCTGTTGTTTTAAAGATTTCAGATCTTATAGTTGCTATTTTAGTTTTTTCTTGAAATCTTTTCAACTCCAACTTTTTCCCTCACTTTTCTCTTACGAAGATCTCATTGATGCAGAACTTATTATTTCTTCCCTTTTTTTTTAATTAATTAATTAATTGTTTTTTTGAAATCCACAAAGCAATATGCAATTTTTAAACCTTGATTAAGAGTGTTTAGCCGTGAAGATAATTAATCATTTAAAATATATTATCTCTATTTTATAATACTCATCACATTTAAAAAAAATAGTTTGTTATATGTTACGTTTGTGGCTTCAAATAATAATAAATCTTTTTTTTCCATATTTACTATTTATAAATAATTAATAATTATTATTTCAATTTAATGATTTTCTTATAAAATTAATATTAAATTAAAAATAATATAGTCAATTTACTAAATAATTTTTTATAATTTAGATAAATTTAGCAATTTTTTTAAGAAACATAAAATTGTAAATGTAATAAGTATTTATGAAATAGAAACAGAAGTAGTTATTAGTAATCAAGAATTTGACTTAAGAAATGGGTTTAATTAACTAGTTTTTGGTGTTTTTCAACAATTTTAGTGTGCGGAAAGGTGCCTCGAAGAAAACAGTACGTTTCGGTCTTCTAAGATTGGGTACGTTTCGGTCTTTTAAGATTGGTTTTGGATTGTGACATCTTTTATTCTAAATTAATTTGTACTCAGTTCAGGTTTTACCGGTTCTTTCAAGTTTTTATTCGATTTTTAATCCTTCGTTTTAGGTATTTAATTTGGACCAAACTACAGTCTGGTTCACGATTATATTAATTAGACCTATTAGTCCATTCAAGTTCTCACAGTTATGATTGAAATAAAATTGATTAATCAAATTGAAAAGTCAAATTAAATTGATTTGATTCGATTTTAGTAAAATTCTGCTTGGCCCTACATATCTAAATGTGTTTGACTAAATGAATAAATGCACATGATACTTTTTGCGAAAAATCTTATATAATTAAAAAAAAGAATATTTCTACTTATAAAAATTGAACATATTAAATGCTTTCAAGATCATTCTATTAAATGTTTTAAAAATAAAATCAATTAAATAATTAAAAAATACAAAAAACAAATTATTATTCTAAAAATTATACTAATCTTACATTAAATCAATATTTACATATAAGAAGTAAAAAATCATAAAAATTTGTCATTATTACTATGAAAACTTATACAATGTTGCTATAATTTCCAACTTTAGTAATAATAATTTTTTTTTCACAAAAATTTAAGTTGATATAAATTTATTTTGTAAAAAGTACGAGGTAAATTTATGTATTAATTTAGTATGTATATCGACGGCTTTTCAACCATGAGATGATAAATAATCGAATAATGTATACATATAATATCATTAACAATAAACTTTATGTCAATTTATATATTTGTTCAACGTAGTTTTTAAAAAATAAAAATAATTATTACTCATAATTCATATATTTGAAAATGCAAATTATTTTCGCATATAATAATATAAAAAATACAAGCAAACCAAGTGATCGCGTCAAGTAAAATATTAAGAAATGATTAAAGAAAGAGGTAAATAGCATTGATGCACGAAAGAATTTTAGATATGGGGATAGGAATCTTCTTTCTATAGTCCAACGCTATCCAATGTGGGAATAATTTAGATGGTCCAAGAATGGTTTCCTTTTGATTTAGCATCATTTATAATCTTTGACTTTTCATTGCATTGACTTTCTAACGTGTTAACAAAGGCACAAGAAAATAGACGAATTAAATTATACCTGATTTATTACACAGTAATATTTTTATGATTTCAAAAATATTCTTTTTTTTATATAACTAACTATTACCCTTACTTTACACCAAATGATCAAAGACTTTATTTTTATCAAAATAGCTTATTATTTTTAATTAACAAAATTGTTTAATTTAAAACAAAAATAGAAAACAAGTCTAAAAATCATTTAATAATCTTAGCCAATAAATTTTATTAGTTAAAAATATATAAAGTTATTGTTTTATTTTATGATAAAAATTGGACTTTTGATCATTTGGTGCAAAATTGGAATAATGGTAATATAAAAAAATTGATTTTTGAGCAAACTATAAATTATCTTTAAATAGCTTTTAATCAAAACACTAAACATTTTCTTTTTATACTGTTTATTAACATAGCGTTTAAATTAATTTTTAAACGTAAATATTACGTTTAATAAAAAGTCATTCAATGTAACTTTTCATTTTTAATATTTATGAAAAATTACTAAAATAATTAATAAATAAATACTGCTAAAATAACTAATAAAATAATTAATTTTACTGAAAATATTCTAAGTAAAATATATTATTTTATTTCCATTTGAGGTCTGCCAAGTTAGATTCCAACAGGACATTTCTAGATGGACAGAAGAGAATTTAAGAAGGTTAATTGAATGTGGTCATTTTTACTTTTTATAAGCATATATAGAAAGTATTATCTATGTTTTACGATACTTTTCATATTTGACATTTCTCAATTTTTGAAAAATAGACTACTTTATTAGAAATGCTCGATTCCTTCAATTATTTAATATTTGCTTTTCATTATTTAAATTTTTACTATTGAATATTCTGTTAAACGATAAAAAAATAGTTCAAAAAAAGTAAGGAAGAAAGTGTTTAATTTTGACATGATATAGAAATGTAATAATAATTTTTTTTTAAATTGATGTGATATGTAAAAAAAATTAATAATTATTAAAATAATTAATTTTATTGAACAAGTCTTAATTCAAGAATAAATTTAAATAATAAATTGTGGATGTAAAATTTTAATTTTATATTTAAGTAAAAGCTTATTTGAAAAATTAATCATTTAAAATGATTTTTATTTAATTTATTTTTAATTATCTTTATTTAGTTAGAAACAATTAATGATATCATATTTTTTTCAAAGACTATAACAAAATAAACCATGATTATTTGTATTTTTATTTAAATATGTATTTCCACATTTAAAGTGTGAACAATATTCAAATAAAAGCCCTTTCAAACCTAATTTTGCAGGTCTGAAAAGCACTGCCTACAAGTCAACGAATTTCTTTGCTATATACGTCTCCACGTCCATGTCTGCTTTGTTATTAGTACTCGATTCGTCCGCGAAGGAGGCATCTCCATCCGTCAAGTTCGACCTCCTTTTTTTCCTCGAAAACAACAATTTCTGCTCCAATATATAATACTCCACACATTCACATTCTCATTCTCTTCTCATTTCTCATTGCTAGTGTTCAAAGTTGGAACTTCAAATAAAAGAGGCCGTTTAGTATTTTTCTCCGTTCTCAGAGAATCATACTCTTTTATAGTTTTCGTTGACTTATAATCCGCAATTTTGGAAAATTCCTGAATATTCCCCGGATTATATGCTGCCGACCAAATTTTTTCTATCTGAAAATTCAAGAGCTTTATTTTTAAATGAAGGTTAAGTTAAGAGTGTAAAGCTTCCAACTTGGGGTTTCTGAGCTCTGAATCGAAGATGGATTCTTCTTTTTCTTTCTTGTTTCTTTTTCTTTTTAGTCTAGTCTTGAATGTGATTGTGTTGTGCAATGGAGGCACAACCAGCAGTTTTGTTAGGCCTGTGGAGAAAACTGATGATATGCCTCTTGATAGCGATGTTTTTCGTGTTCCTCCTGGCTACAATGCTCCTCAGCAGGTTTGTTTCTCTATTTTCCTCTTGACATCTGCACCATTTCTTGGTCTTTTCAATTTTAAGTTACTCAGTGACCTGCCTTCTTTAATTTTTTTTTCTATTAATTAATTACTTTTAATTTCTTTTACTTTAGTTTTTTTGAATAAATTGTGGCTCTCTTTATAAAGAAAAAGTATAAAAGTAATGGCGGGTGGGGTTTGTGGGTTAATTACTAATGAAAAAAGTTCTAATTTTTTGAAGAAATTTTAGTAGTTTTTCTATTAAAAAAGCAATGGTGGATGTGATTTGATATTTGTTTAATTTATTGATATTTGGGTGGTTTGAATTCAAAGGTTCACATAACACAAGGAGATCATGATGGGAAGGCTGTGATAGTATCATGGGTTACTGATGAACCAGGATCCAGTAAAGTGCTTTATTGGAGTGAAAATAGCACAAATAAGAAGATAGCTAAGGGCAAATATAATGCCTACAGATTCTACAATTACACCTCTGGTTATATTCATCACTGCACCATCAGAAACTTGGAGGTAGAATTTTGGATTGTTTTGATACCAATAACCAATCTGTTCATTGTCCTATTATTGCAAAATTGGAATTTTAATTTTTAATTGAAATAATTTTCTTTGTTTAATTGAATTTGAAATAGATTATGATTTTTGTTAAAACAACAACAATAATTAAGCTTTAAGGTTCACGAATTCTCTGTTCCATTTCACTCTGTTCATAGCTAAGTCCATGCATCATATATTATGATTTTTATTAATATCCAATATTCCTTTTGGCAGTATAACACCAAATATTACTATTTGGTTGGGCTTCATAATACTACTCGGCAATTCTGGTTTACAACTCCTCCTGCAGTTGGTCCTGATGTGCCCTATACATTTGGTCTCATAGGTATGTAGTTGCTGAAATTGATACTGGAATGATAAATTCTGGTTTAGAGTTTCTTTAGCAAGGAATTTTCAAGAATACTTTATATTAGTCCATGAGCATATGGGTATAGGTGCAGACAGGGGTTTGATATGTATGCATGTGCTTATATCATTGCCAGCTGAAATTTTTTGCAGGGGATCTTGGTCAGAGTTTTGATTCAAACAAAACACTAACTCACTATGAAAGGAACCCACAAAAGGGGCAGGCAGTGTTATTTGTTGGAGACCTCTCTTATGCCGATAACTACCCAAATCATGACAATGTAAGGTGGGATACATGGGGAAGGTTTACTGAGAGAAGTACTGCTTATCAACCATGGATATGGACCGCAGGAAATCACGAGATTGATTTTGCCCCTGAAATTGTAAGCATATATTTGCATGGTTTAACCTTCAAATTATAGGGTTTTATAAAAATTAAACAGCTAACAAAAAAATGTGTTATGTTTGCAGGGTGAAACTATACCTTTTAAGCCTTTTACTCACCGCTATCGTGTCCCTTATAGAGCATCAGGCAGTAGTGCTCCTTTTTGGTACTCGATCAAGAGAGCTTCGGCATATATTATTGTCTTGTCTTCATATTCAGCATATGGTATGAACATGTAATTGTTCTGCATACTCTGAAAGCACAAAGAAAAGAGTACTTGTGCACATGTATATGCAGCAGAATTACATTCATCTAATTGTCTAGTGCAAATATGTATGGGCTGAATGGGTACTTTTAACGGAAGAATGCTAACTTTTTTAATGAGTGCATACACATTCATTTCATGTTTTAGGTAAATACACTCCTCAATATAGGTGGCTTCAAAAAGAGCTGCCAAAAGTTAACAGGACAGAGACACCATGGTTAATTGTTCTTATGCATTCTCCATGGTACAACAGCTACAACTATCACTATATGGAAGGAGAGAGCATGAGAGTAATGTATGAGCCGTGGCTCGTTCAGTACAAAGTTGATGTTGTTTTTGCTGGTCATGTTCACGCCTATGAACGATCTGTAAGTGTGTAACTTATCCTTTTTGCTATCTGGTTTACAAGCATTAGATATCACTGAAATGTTCTCTAATTTTCTGCACACTTGTAGTTAATAGTTTGTCTACTGACTTTCTGAAACCGAACTGTTGTTAAAGTTTGGTGGTGTTGCTTCAAGAAGTTTCATTTAAAGTGCAAATCAAAGACAAATTCTTTAATCTGTTCAAACTGCTGCAAAAGAATTATGAATTGTTTCAAACCCGAAAGAACTTTGAGATTTTGAATCCCAATTGAAGCAAGTACTTCTCTGGGCATCATTTGTTTATCCAACCTTCAAATTTATTTTCCTCTCAGGAACGCATATCTAATGTTGCATACAACATTGTAAATGGAAAATGCACTCCAGTAGAAGATCAATCTGCCCCAGTATACATTACCATTGGCGACGGAGGGAATCTCGAAGGATTGGCAACCAAGTAAGATTGTCGAGTACTGAACACTACCTCTGTTCCTGATATTTCTTTCTATCCGTCAGCATATTTTAATACAATGTCTTCTTTTGTAATGCAGCATGTCAGAGCCGCAGCCAGAATACTCGGCCTATCGTGAGGCCAGTTTCGGTCATGCCATTTTTGACATTAAAAACCGAACCCACGCATACTACAGTTGGCACCGTAATCAGGATGGATATGCAGTGGAAGCTGATAAAATGTGGTTCTACAACAGATACTGGCATCCAGTAGATGATTCTACAAGTGCTCAATTATACTGAAGAAAACACAGCATAATTTGTCAAGTTTTATGGAATAAATATAGCAGTTTCAAAATCTTCTTCTTCAGCATTTGTTGGTTTATGGTTAGCCTCATTGCCTGCTCTTCCTGAAAGAAAAAAAAAAACTATTCCTTTCTTTTCTTTAACGTGTGCCGAAGCTTCTCTAGCTTTATGGAATTTATATGAAAGATGAAAGTATTTAATGGCAGATAAATAATGAAAAAGGGTTAACATTCCATGAATATGACATTTTATCCAAGTGTGACATATGAAACATATGACAAAAGGTGGAGTGTTAAAGTATAAATTCGTTTTGAATCCAACTTATTTATATTATTAGGATTGAGTTGAATCCATAGTGTCATCCCATACCTATTTTTTCTCATGTCGCCATTAATGATTTCACTCTATGAGACGGTGTGGTATTCAACTCAGGCATCTCGATTCAATCATATATAAAAGAGCAAGTAAAGCTACTGTGAATGAACAGACATCTGAATATATATTTGGTATTTGAATGGTTGCTGTTGATGTTGAGTATCAAAATATTTGTACTAATATCGTGCGATACAATAGCTTTTTTTGCTTTGGATTGTATTCTTCAATTTCTTTCAAAATCAACTTCTACATCATCGTAGAAATAGTTGTCGTTAATTTCTGCATCCATTGTCACATTGCTTGCAACAAGTTTTTCTAATTTTCTACTATTATTTATTCTAAAAATTAACATAAAAATAAAATTTAACTGAGCAAGTTTGAATAATGAAATTAAAATATTTTGTAGATATGTCAAAAAATTTTTTTGCCTATTATCATCGCCTCTGATATAAGAGGTTCCAACCACTTTATCTCAACCAACGTTTTTAGAATTTTCTTTTTTATTTTTCCACATTTTAATTGGGTGCATATTTTTCTAAATTTTTTTAAATCTATAAGTAGAAAATTATTTTTTTTAATTTTTAAAATTTTAATTTCGTTTAGATAAACATTGACCATAAAAGTATTAATAATTTAAATACGACACAAATTCTTCTTTAATCCAACTTCTATAGACATCCATCTACGAAGCAAAATTAAATATTAATATTTATATATACACTAATATTATGTCATTTTAAAATTTTTATTTTTTAAGCAAATAAAAAATCTTGAATCAATTCGAGTAAGTGTTTATTACTTGTTAATATCACGAGTAATTCTTGTTCAATAAATTTATTTTTTAAATCTCTTTTTTTTAGATATTATCCTTTTTCTTCTTTTTTTTATGAAGTATATTAACTAAAAAAGGAGATATTTTATACATTTAAGTTTTGAATAAGAAAAATACATATTAATTATTAATCAAATAATATTTTTTAATAATATTATTTAAATAATATATTTATAACCATAAATGCGGATTACAACTAATTTTAATTAAAGTTTTGATTAAATAATAATTCTTTATCCTTATTTATTTTAAGTGTTCAAAAATCAAATTATTTGAGATGTAATAACTTTTGAATATTTAAAAATCAAAATATGTTTTTACACAGTTTTATTTTTTATTTATTTTTTAGATAGATCTACATTGCGACTCCGTTATGGTTATTTGAAAATTAGATGACCATTTACTTACGTTATCTATAAAAATAAATTTGATCCATACCAAATAATAAATCTTGTATAGTAGCTTCAAAATTTTTTAAAATTACTTTTCTGTGAGTTGGGTGTGGGCACAGCTAGATTTTTATATCCAGCTAAGATTTACACTTACTCTGATGACGGAATAGCAATCCAAGAAAACAGTAAAACACGTGTCCGACGGTGGCTATAGCTTTTTTGACAGCGATTGAAGACAAGAAGAAGAAAGGAAAAAGGTGTTCTAGTTTCCATTGGCCATCGGGAACTGGGAACGCTGAAAGGTCAATCCGCAACACAGGCAGCAGCTCTCTGATTTCCATCTCTAGCTTACGTTTTCAACTAGTTTCTGTGCCTTTTTGTTGTCAAAACGACGGACCAAGGATCGTTGGGCTGCTCCTATTTTGTTGAAATTTCACTTCATACCGTCTCTGATGAAGAATCCGCAAGCAGCTTCATAGAATGGCGGAGGAGGCATCAGTCGAGCAGAACCGTAACCATAGCTCCTCAACCACACAAATTGGAAAAGATCATTACAACAAGAAATATGTGGATCCAGAGTTGTTCAGTTGTTTGCTTCAGCCCGTCCCCGCCGATTCTGATCCTGAATATATTGGCATTCGCCGTCTCCTTCTCTATCGCAAAGCCCAGTCCGGTTATGGTCGCCGACTTGTAACTTCTCTCTCTTTCTCTAACTTCTTTATATTTATATATGTATATTGTTTTTTATGTTAGATACTGGTTTTTGGTGGATCTAGGGAACAAAGCATAATTGGAATATTTTAAGGCTCAGTGTTGTTCATTTGGTGATATAGGAGAAATGGAGTACTTTAACTGTTACATTAATGATGCGGATTTAAGAAAAGTCAAATTATTATTGATTCTTCAAATATATTTAAGTTTTATAGGTGTTTTGGCGATCATAATACCGCAAATCTCATTTTCAACCATTCCACTTGGTGTTTTGTTTATTTGTATTGTTATTTAGCACTGATGATATTCATTGATTAGGGGAAAAGAAATACTCCAACTGTAACAAAATTGAACAGGATTGCTGCCATACAATAATCTGTCTATTATGGAATGATAGATGTATTGGTTCTCCATTAAACTTTCGACCTTGGGAGTTGAGAAGTAGTAAAAACTAGGACTTCGACCAATTTCATAGTTGACGACATTGATCGAGTCATTTAAAGTCAGTAGTTTCCTCTCACTTCTCTGGTGAAAACATGATATACGGGTCAAGGTATTTATGAAATATGCCAAGATCTAATGATGATTCAACTTGCTTGAACACATAGGACTTTTGTGATAATGCCACAAAAATCAAATGTTTAAAATTGCACGAGTGAGATAGACAGAGACTAGAGAGGGAAAGGAAAAGGATTCAGTGGCATGTAATGTCAAATATCCCAAGCCTCATGGAAAATGGACTAATGGAATAGTATGTTTATGAGGGCTGCCGCTACTTAGCAGGAAGGGGTTTACTTTTGGGTATGTGGTACAGCCTAGTTCTAGGTTAACTTTTAGGCTCTTAATTTACTTAGGCATGAAATGTGATAAAGGGCTGTGGCCATGACTTCTTGTAGCTGAGAACCAACTATAATATAGCTGATTTTTTTTCTTTTATGCTATATTCATCTTATTTCAAAGAATAAGTTCTTTATGCCTTTTCCCCTAATAAAAATAAAACTTAGTAGCATGTGTGCAAATTTCGTCACTCATAAATGTGTAGATCCCCATTGTTGGCGGTTTTTTGGTTTGTTGTCATTCTTCTTCTTCTTGTTAACTTTGGCTCTTTTGCTTCCTCTTGAAAATTTAAATTATAGCTTACCACATTGATTCATGTTGAAGGATTGGAGATGCAATGGAAAAGGATATGTCAGCTATCGTAATTACATTCGCAGGCCAAGAAATTGGGAAAGCCAGCAAATGAGCCTCCAAAGCACTCCAGGGAATAGGTATATTTTACTTAATATGTAAAACTATCATGATTTAATTATCATCTTCATTAATTAGAGTCACATTGTTTAGTAAGAATTTGATCTTCTTGTGCTATTCTGTTTCCAAGAAGTTTATAGGTGCAGTAAGGGGAGGTTGATTAACACATAATGGGAATTTGTTGTACTTTAAAAGCTGAATAATTTTGAGAACGGGAGCTCTTAATTATCCTTGTTGAATTGAATGTTATAGTTTCCAGCGCATATAGTCTAAAGCACAGTGGCTGGCTCCTTTTGATTGATAGCATCTGTTAGGCTAATAGCATACAATTGACATTTAAAAGTTTTCATTTTTTAATATCTGGTTAAATGTTTAAAAACTTAATCTGGAATCACTTAATGATGTTGTGGGTATAATGTATTGAATTTTTATCCTTCCATGTAAGCTTGACATTTCATCATTGGCAATATTTTTATCAGGATTCAAAAGAATCATCATTGTTAACTTGTAGAATAGCTTTGGAAGCTAGGTAGGGAACCATATAACTACCTAAACTAAACAAAAGTAGGCCCACCAACCAAAATGGAAGAGTTTTTATCCCCGTTAGGCAATATAAGAGATAAAAGATGAAGGAGGATGTCCTTAGTTTGTTGTTGAAACGTGTTGATGAGGCCGTGTTCCTCTGTTGCAACAAACTTTTGCAGTAACATCTGCAGTTTGTTACATCATAGCATAACTAGTGATATAGCAATGCAGGTTAGTCACTCTTTCTTGCTCTAAGAAACTTTTATTCATGTCTATGGCTTATGCCTGAACCCAAAGATACTTTTCCTTCCATGCAAATATATGTGAACATATCTCAGCGGGTCTTTTGCTTTTGGTTTAAAAAATCTTTTAATCCTCACATCTCAACGGTGTTAGTTATTGGTGACAGTACTTGGTAGAGATCGATTTTGGGGGAACATGGAATATAGGCCTATACTCTGAGCAGCTAATCCTACTCTTGCTTCATGAGCTGGGGTGTCTTCTCATAGATTCTGTCCGGTGGGTGTCTTCTAGTGGGTTATGTCTGGTTGACTTGCCTTACATAAAAGCACACAAAATTTATATGGAGAGGTTACTGATACGTGATAATAGAGCACTCATTAATCATGCTACTTGGATTTGCTTTGCGCACGACTTCTAATATTTTTATCTTTTGCTTTGTATTGAGAAGCAACTATTAACTATTTTAACAATGTGTTTTCTAATTTGCGAGTGCTATTTTAAATTTATGGTCTATACAATTCTGACATCAGGTTAATTTACTGGTTGATGCATCAGCGAGCGATGGCTTCAAAGTCCAAGTCAACTGTCCCATTTGTTTGAGGCAGAGAGCTGGAGTTCTAGCAGGGTACGGATTAGTTTATAGTGGGCCTTTTTAAAAAGCCTTTAATTGATTATTAACCTGAACTTGCTTTTCATATTGCTGCTAAAATCAGTAATCTTAGAGTTGGAGTGTAAAGGCCTCATTCTCCTAAATGAATATTGTACTTCCCAGGGAAAGCATCTACCCCATTGTTGTAGTCTCCTCCAGCTGTCCTACCTTCAGCGCATTTAATATTGCTCTGGTGTAATTTGAACAATTCATTTTGACCTGCTGACTTGCATTAACTTTTTGCCGTTCCCCTAGAATTCCACAAGGATGCTGAGAATTGGCATATTTACCTTGATAGGAAAAAAAAATTATGTGATGATTATCCTTTGAGCTTTTTCCTGACCTAGGGAGAAAAGTGAATGGTCCATATATGTGGAAGAAGTCTTTTTGTATTGTAGTTCTTTTCTGCAGTAAGTTCAAGTCTGCTGCTTTCAAGTCTACACTAAAGCAGCAAATTTTAAGTTTTGGCATTCATACCATGGTATCATATATCACTTAATTGCCAAATAGATCTGATGCAAAACTCTATTCACAAAATACTTGAAGTGATTAGTTTGTGATGACATACTGGCTAAATTTTAATTTTGTAACATATTTGACAATTTTTACATCAAATGATATTTGATGCATTAACAAACTATTATTTATTTTCAACTCTTCATTTTTCAATTAATTTAAATGCAAAGATAGTGGATGCTTAAATGATCTAGTATAACTCCTTTCCTAGTGATTTGTGTGTCAATAGGTTATGTTAGTTTATTAGGCAATCAATATCTGAACTTTTGTTATTTTCTTAATATAATCAAGAACAAAAAATGATAAGGGCATCTGGTTGATTACAAATGTTGGTGGAATGGTGGGTTGTCAACATTTCACAGCAAAAAGATAGTCTCATCATCAATTCCCAGCTAGATTACACAGCTCCTCTGTCGTTTGGATGAGCCATAATATGCAAGCATGCAGCTGACGTTTAGAGTTATCTCATTTTGGCTTTGCAGTTATTATCTTTAAGGACTTATTATAGATGCCTTTAAACTGTAATGGCAAGTTGTTGCATGGCAAAACAAATTAATTTTGCATCTTTGATTTATTCTTCTTCCATGTAATGTGAACTTCATTTGCAGAACCTAACTGGCAATGTGGCTTCAACTCACAGAACAAGTTTTAGCTCAACTGCAAGTGACAATGATCGCACACGTCGCCGAGGGATTGAACCTGCATATTCTTTTATAGGAATGCATTGCATCTTTGATCAATGCAAATCTGCTGGTACTTTTTTTCTCCCTTTCGAATTTTTCACAACTTTTGGTGGAGTGAGTAAATGGAGGAAGTTTGAGGTATACTTTTGTTAGTGCATTGTGGAATGGTCGTAAAAAGATAAAGGGCTGTCAACATTTTTCTCATTTTTATTGTTTCTATGCTTTGTTACTGTATCCCCCAAGTTGTATTCACTTCCTTGCAAACTCTATTTTCTGATATTAAAAAAGCATTTTTGAAGTTACACAACCTGATTGGGCTGGTATGCAGTTACGGTTTTAAAGTTCGGGCACATGAGTTCTGATCTACTTGCTTATGGGGCGTCGGATGGAACCTTGACAGTGTGCTCTGTCTCTGAGCCACCTTCGGTCCTCAAACAATTGAAGGGGCATTCAAAAGATGTCACAGGTTCGATTAACTGGTATTGTTTCTGTTGTCTTTTCTTGTATCCTAGAGTCTAACTACTTCTGTTGCTTGCCTATATATTGCAAAAGTGAAAGATGTGATTGGAAATGCTAATTTATTTTCAATCTTAATGGGTTCTTTTATCCTACAGAGATATTGTAACATAATTGGTATCAAAGCGACAATAGACAAAATCCTATGGTACAAAAATAGCACAAATTCCATTTGTCCCTTGAGAGTTGGAATTGCTAAATTACAATTCGTTAGGTAGTTTTGTGAACTTTTACCTGTTAGGTATTGTGCCCTGCATAGCTGCTTCCATATTCTCCGTATCGTCATCAAGTTTGAGTTTTATGGCTCTTCACCAAGTTTAGGATTCTGATAAGAGGGTTTCTTGTTTTCGATAATCAGCAAGAAAACTTGTTGAATGACAATAGAATTCATTTAAAGGAAGTGCGAATAACTATAACTTGCATTTGTCGTTTTAAATATCTGAAGTATTTATAGCTATCATTGCCATGTTTCTAAATGATAAAGTTGCACTTCCAGATTTTGACTTCTCATCCAACAATCAGTATATTGCATCATCATCGATGGATAAAACTGTGAGAGTGTGGGAAGTATCACAAGGCCTTTGCATTCGAGTAATATATGGAGTCTCTTCACAACTGTGCATTCGTTTTCATCCTGTAAGTATGAAGTTTGACATTTTCATTTACTTTGAACTATTTGAATGTTTTTTTCTATGTTCAAAATGTTGGCCACTTATTTGTCTCTGTTCCCTTTTATTGTAATTGGTGTTTGATTTTGAGTCGCTTCCTGAAGTTATTGTACCATTTTGAACAAAATTTTGTTCAGCTTTTTTCTGTTACATGTGAGGTTTTAATCTCTCTGCGTGTGTTTATTTGGAGAGTCTCAAAAGATATCAGTGAAAGTTTCTGTGTCCTTGTATGTTTTCTTCTTTTGTGATGTAGTTGACTGCTAACTGTTGCAATTTCTCCTTTTGGTGCAGGTAAATAACAATTTCCTTTCAGTTGGCAACGAGAACAAGGAAATCACTGTAATTTCTCCTTCTTACCTTTGCTTCCCATCTCTAAATATTGCCATGCTAACTTTCAGTATCTACTTAAAATTGTTTGATCTATTGGTTAAATGTAAAAATGCCTCTGTACTGTTAGATAATCTGAACTGAAGTTAAAGGGCTCATTCTCACTCTCAACTGAATTTCAAAGTTTGAATTTGTGGCTTTACATCACTTTTGAATTCAGGGGTTGATATCTAATGACCTTACAATTTTTCACTTCGATGAAGACCATTGATTGGTGAAATTTTCTGATATTTCAGGTATTCAATTTCAGCACTGGCAGGATTATTCATAAATTAGTCTTCAATGCTAAGATTACCTCTATGGACCACGATCACACTGGTCAGCTAATCTTCTGTGGGGATGGACAAGTGAGTTTGATATTCGATATTCAATAACCTGTCTTTACTATCTGATAAATCTATATATTACCATTTGGACATTGGCTAACTGAACCACACACATGCAGGGATCTGTACACTGCATAAGTATGGACTCACACACGGGTGCCCTATCACGTAGTCACCGCCATCGAAGTAGTAGCAAGAGCAACTGCCCAGTGACAACTATGCAGTACAGAAGTTTCTCTCTGCTGGCAGGAGGCCCAGTGCTACTGACATGCACTCAAGATGGAAGTCTATCTTTTTTCAGGTTGGTTTATTGGTACATGCTTTGCTGCTCCTGGATGGTGTTTGGTAAAATTGAAAAAAATTAAGTGCTGAAAATTTAAGATTTGACTTTTGAGGTTGATGAATAATATAGTTGCTAAAGTCTTTAAATTGCAAAGTTGTTTAAAAGCTTACTAACTTATCATATTCAGTACAAATATTGAATTAAAATTTTGACCTGTCAGTTTAAGTGAATTTTAACATAATTGAAACTTTTAACTAAATATTTATATATGTGTTGTGCGCATGTGCGTGAGCAAACAATATCTCAAGTGCTGAATTATATTATAAAAAACCATATTAGACACTATATTGGATCTCTAAGAGAATATTGTAATGCTCTATGGCAGCGTGGCCTTGGAAGTAAAAGGTTATCTGACACTTCGATGTTCGCTCAAATTGACTCAGCGATTACATGGCGCCCAAGCTTCTTTCTGTCCTTTGCTTTCCCTTGAAAAAGGAGAATTTATAGGTTACCTCAAATTCTCAAATCAAACGTTGGCAATTTTTCTAGGTATCTACTATTTACCTGAGCAGTATTGATTGTCTTGCTAACTTCTCCCTTCCAAACATTCAGTTGCTGGAAGTGAGGATTCCAATGTGTACTTCTATGATCTAACGCGGCCAAGGCACACATGTGTGAACAAGCTACAGGTTGATCTTATATTTTTTTTTTTTTTTTCATTTTAGTTTCTATTGGTCGATTACATTTATCAACATGTCTCATCACAAGGAACATTTGCTACTGCAGGGTCATCGATTTCCAGTCATTGGTGTTGCCTGGAACCACGGAGAGAACTTGTTGGCTTCATCTGATCTTTACGGCATTGTTATTGTATGGAAGAGAGCAAAGGCAAGTTCAAATAAACATACATGGTGACTTTTCACACACTTTATTCCAGAAGCGATGAAAGAAATTTAGCCCTTTTTTTGTTGCCCTTTTTGGCTTCTCACGTGGTATTTCACGATTCATTTCGTCTCTTGCACAACAGTGATAATTGTGTATTTAATTTTTGTGCTCGCCTATTCATTTTCTGGAAGTTATAAATATATTATGATGAATTTTGACAACTAAAGAGCCTGCATAAAATGATTTTATGTTTTCTTGAGAAATTTTGCTGTTTGTTTGGTAAAGCACAGAAATAGAACATGTCAGGAAGTCGATCTCTGATGATGTATGGATATTCAAAAAAATATGGGTAAACTGTCGATCTCGCCATTCCTTTAGTTAGTTTTAGTATAAAAAAAATATATGGCCAGGATGATACTTTGATTTGATTTGGTTGTGATTTTAGAATTAGAACATGCGTTGGCATATGAAATTATGTTGTTTCCTATAATTTACGGAGTTGAGATATGAAAATTATGAACAGTATAACGTAAATTCATAAGGAGGCATATTGTGGTATACTTCCTCTGTTTACTTTAATAGTAACAAATGAATATTTTAATTTGTTTCACTTTTTAAGCGGTCATTTAGGATTTTGAGGGTATTAATTTTGTTTTTTCAATTTTATCTGTATTTATTAGGTGTTTTATAGCAAGATTAATATGGAGCTTTTAATTTTAAGGACAATTTAGACATTCTAGCTTTATTTTAGAAAATCAATGTATTTTAATCGTCACTAAATATTGCAAGTGAGTCTATAGGTGACGCGATAGATTAGGTTTACCTTAAAATTTTTCTGTTAATTTATCAGAACAAAGAAAGCGTCTGTTTTAGGTTATTTGACTTTTTTTTTTTTTGGTCTAGACTTTCTTTTGCCTTTTAAAAAAAGCAAGTTAATGAATGCATCAGATTTTCTTCCCCAGTTTATTAGATACACAAATATAAATAAATGGCCTTCGTTAATCATTTTTAACATTTTCAGAGGTCTTTGTAAGATTGATATAATCAAGGCTAAAGGAACATGTCAAAAAAGGATGGAAGGGGTAGGAACGGCACAGAAGGGAAGTTTTTTTTTTTTATAACCTGGGGGACGGGGTATTTTTAATTTTCAAAATTGGAACAATATTTTGTGAATTTCTTTGCTTTGAAAGTATTTATAATTTTTAAAGCCAGCATTGCAGCGACTGTAAGGTGCATAATGTCAATTTTTAATTTTTAATATTAACTCGGATTAATTCTGAAAGTTGAGTAATAAACTTGGATTCTTTTGGTAATTAATCTATTTTTCTGAAAGGAATGAGAAAAAGCAACCTTGTGAAATGGCGCGTCATGAGATACTGGATCCCTTGCATGCTGAAAATACTTGAGGTATACATAGGCAGAGACAGCTCCACTTGATCAGGTCAAACAACAATACAGAAACGAACCACATTTCCAACCTTGGAGAAATCAAGAAATGGTTCCATTACTCGAAAACAAAAAACACATAACCATCACGCAAATATGGAAAAAAAAAAACAGATGTTTGTGTTGCTGTTTTAATTTGTTTCTTTCTTCTTTTTCTTCCCCTTTTATATCAACACAAGAAGAGGCATAAAAAGACTCTTGTATCTATTTTCTTTGAATAAGCTAAAGTGGTTACCATTATACACAACCCTAAGTTATATAAACAAGAAACCAGAGTATGAAAGAACTACATAACACAACTATAAACAGCCAAACACGTCCTCAACTTTCAAAGGAAAACAAGGTGACTTACCCCACCCAAACCATATAAACATATAACAAACCAGTTTCCCTCTGCCATCGACTCATACGTACTACAGCTCGTTGGGCAAATATTTTGCCTCCGTGTTTGCTTGAAGCCTAACCAAGTTAAAAAGATTGATACTCCAATTTCTCCATTATCATTCTATATCAACATAGTTTGTTTATTTACTTTATCACCTCCGACGCCTCTTTGTTTCCACCTGAAAGAACCACACAACAAGAAAACATCAACAATAATTACTGCGTTAGCAATTATTCCTTATGCCAGTTCTACTCAAATTCAACAATGTTTTGCTTCCTGAACTACAAAGCACGAAATTATCCATCAGGTACGGAAGGTCCCAATTCCGTAAGATAACTGTATGCTAACACAAATTAACATGAAAAAATTCCCACTATCAGCTTTATATAAGCTATCCATCCAAAAAGAAAAGTAGGAAGCACTGACATGCTTTTAAGGAGGGCTATGCACTGTAGCATACATGTCTCGCCATTAGTTGATTCCAATAATAAGAATAAGAAAGGTAAACATTGGACAGACATTTAAAATTGCAACCAAAAAATTAGACATTTCAATTGGTCCACTTTTTCCTTTGTTGATGTGCTACTGTAATTTTGGCTTTGATGTTAAGCATTTCATAATACTTTCATTAATATATATACACATATATATCATGTCATTAGTAAACATTTCACCAGCTTAACCAGTCAAATATGATACAAAAGATTCTTCCAATTACAATTGAATCACATCAAGTATTGTTGCACAATAAACCCTTTTCTTTGGTCATGTCATGTATCAGTTGACTAAGCACATCAAAAAGTGGTGGCACCCACCAACAAAAAGAATATCTGCCAAGTCTTAATATTATGTCTTTAATATATGAAACCTAACATGGGGTTACAAAAAGTTGAAGTTATGGAGTCTAAGAGCTCCAAATAAAGTAGAACTAAAATGAATTTGCAATTTTAACAGTGGAAAAAGTAATCAAAGTGAAGTAAACAACAAACACTTAATATTGCCTTTTCAATCATTTTGCCTTAAACATCACATTTATTTATTGTTGCCACACAAATTTGCTTTATAGAATTTAAGACCATCTTATCTGAGTGATAGAATTGGAGACCATTTGCATATGCCTAACTAATTACATAAATTTCTATTACAATATACTTCATTAATATCATAAAACACAATATTGCCAAAGATAAGGTACACTAATCTTCAAAATGTCTCCAAGTGTCTTTGTGTGGCACATGTTGATATCTCATGAAGCTCAAGCAATTGCATATATATAATTGCAACAAAATATATATGAGGTCACCTAAATTAAATCATTTGCTACATTTAGACAGCAGAAAGATAGTTAAGGTATGTAGCCATCTTCAATCATGCTATTGCTTGTATAACAAATAAATGTTACTATATTAATTTAAATTACGTACAGGAAATGGGAGTTATTCACACCTTTGTATCTGGTTGTCTGGAAGTAGCATGGGAATTCTGTAGTTTTTTTTGACCTTCAGATGAACAACCCTCACAGAAGAAGTGATCAAGTCTTTTAGCTTCCTCTGCAGTCATTTCTATACAAGCAGGATGAAACCTGAATGAAAAGTAGAATGCTGAATAATGCATTTGCTTTGCATGAACTGCAAATATTTGAAGCATGAAATACGTCCTTTAACAAAAACAATAATGTGAAAACACATGAACCACAATGTTAAGACAAACAGATAAACCATCTATCGCAAAAGTTTCTTCAAATGAAGTCCAACAATACTTCTCAAAATTACAATGTTGAAAACTTATCACATTAATTAAAAAAATTGACTACATGATTAGTCTCATACTGCTTTATATATTTCTGTAACTATATTGTAGTTATTGATGATGAACCAATCTGATCAGACCAGGATGTGATCCATTCCTCAAAGTACAGTACATTTTGGCACTTGAATCTTAATGGTTTTTGTCTTTGGACCTCATTATATAATTATCTAATGCTCCACCACCATATTAGATATATGCAGGTCATAAACGATACGAACCATTGCTACCATATTCATAGTTATATAGTCTATAGGATTACTACTAAGGTTATATTTGGTATGATAATAAAACAAAAAAAAGCAAAGGTAATTAAGAGGATGCTAATAACATTTAATTTATTTTATTATATTTTTATATAATGCAATTAACATATTACAATAGAGCGAATCGTAGTGATATAAACTCAGTGATGACTTGAAAATCATAGTGCAAGTGGTGATAATAGCTAGTGATACTATGAAAATCTATTTCTTGTATCGTCTTTTATCCCAATTAACTAACCATTCCTTCTAGGATGTAATGTGAAGCTCACTGAAAATATCTCTACCAACCAAATGCAGTGACAGAATGGTGAAATGTCATTCCACAGATAGTTAAACCCATTAGGTGTCTAAATTTATAGAGAATAACCACAAATATTACCAAAGGCTACCATTTAAACAAAATTAAATTATCTAAACAAAGATTTGCCAATATTTGGAAAGAAAGAGAAGAACAAAAAGTATGATGAATAAACAAAATCACTTTCATGATTGCACTCAATAGGAGAAAGTTCCCTAATTTCTTGCCTCCCAAACTTTCTCCCATCTTTCACCACTACAGTCCTTCTACACCATAACATATTAGTTTTCTCAAACTTTACAAGCCCAATTCTGTTAAAAGATGAGTCTGCATATTCCACATAAATATATTAATCTCCAAATGCATACCATATGTTACCTGCCACATTGATATGAATAAGACCTCAGTCTACCATGTTTATA
Source organism: Jatropha podagrica (assembly GCA_947857235.1). Lineage (NCBI taxonomy): Eukaryota > Viridiplantae > Streptophyta > Magnoliopsida > Malpighiales > Euphorbiaceae > Jatropha > Jatropha podagrica. The sequence goes on along the minus strand of CANUEP010193440.1, from coordinate 5,488 downwards.
AATTTTTGCTAAGTAACTGATTAACTAGTTATGCACATCTAAGCCTATTAGCAAATGCCCCAATCTACCCATAATGAAGCTACTCATCTCTCGATATGTGTGGAGTGTGATGAAACAATCAATAAACACGCTATTTATGTCCAGACATATTTAGTTAAGTAACTACTAAAAATTCTACCTGTTTATGATGAATATACAATATGCATTACATCGGACATACTGACATCAATAACAAGGAACATCAAGTTCGTGTTATTCCTTGCCCTAGAATAGAACTTTCAATCAATCTCGTAACCTTTTAAGTGTAAAAACAAACTTGAAAACATTCAACTTGAAATTATGCAATAATTTCAAAAAGCGTGCAACTTACCAGTCACTACAGCCTTCACATTGAACCATTAAGTCATCGGGGTTATATGGCATTTCACACTTGCAATAACTGCAAGAGTAAAGCAATTGGTAATAAATCTTCAAGAACCACCAAGATGCAAAGACTTCAATATTCGATTCCTAAACCGAACCAAATAAGTTCAATTCTTTCAGGAAAAAGAAGTTTCTTATGCTTCCTAACTTAAGTTTGTTAATTCAATTGTAAGTCCTCAGTAACTTAAGCTCATATCAAATAAGACATCGCCAATACATTATAGATACGAGTCAAATTAACCAATAATTATATTGCTAAATTAGCAAAATCTCATCTACACAAACAAGGCCGGCAACAGAAAGAAAAAAAAAAAAAAAAAAAAAAACGAAAATGGCGACATACACGGCGACTCTGTCGGGATTGAAAGCACCAGTAGAAGAATTATACTCAAAACGACAGAAGAAGTCCTCGTTTCCAACGGCGTCAAGCTTCGTGTAACTCTTGAAACTGTGGACCGTACACTTACCTTCAATCGTGTCAGCACTCTGTATATCATAATGATCAGAAAGAAAAACTTCTTTAGAGCCGTGAAATTGTCGGCGGCCACCGATCGACTCCTCCGGCCTGTAATACCAACGAACGTGTACTCTGACATTAGCACCCCGACCGTCCGACTCGATCCGCTCGATCCTGGCCACGTAGGATGGCTTGGCGGGATCGGACGGTCGCATCAACACGCACTCCCCAGCTGAAAGAGAGAAAGAGAAAGAATTAGGAAGTTGGCCAATAAGGTAGTTAAGGGGCGTTTGTTTGTCCGGAAAAATTGGGAAAGAGAGAAAGTGAAGGAAAAATTAAAGATTAAAGATTACCTTTAATGGTTTTGTTGATATGCTTGACTGTATAGGAGTCTAGAGTGCGTCTTGGTGCTTTGGGTTTGGCCATGGAAGTAGTGTAAAAGTGTGCGTCTTCGAGGATTAGAAATGACACGCACAAAGACAAGAGAAAGATTGTGTCGCGTAGAGAGAGAAGAAAAAAAAAAAAGACATAGATAATTTTTTTATTTCTATTTTTTACATCATATCTTGCTGTAAACTAAACTTATTAAACCGTGACACGTTAATTTTTAATAATTATAAAACTAGTATATATTGGACTTTACTGAATCTCGTTTTGTAGGATTATAACGCGTATCACACAGATACTACAGTTTGCACCATTAATTTTAGTTGATTCCATCAAAAATAAATTTATTTATTTTTTCAGTCATTAAAAAAATTAATTAATATGGTTTGCACCATTAATTTTATTCACAATTTTTCCAATATATCTTTATATTAATGTTAGATGTCAACAAAGCACAAGCTGGTGATTTGGTTGATTTTCGACAGATAGAATGTTTATTTTTTATTAAAATAAATTTTAGAGAAAAGGGATGGTTATAATTTATATTTTTGACTTTTATAATATGATAGACAATTATTTGGTTAGTAAATTATTAATCTAATAATTTATTAAATAAAAACACATGAAAATATCCAAAAAAACAATAAAATAAAAGACATAATGCATCTTATAAAATTTTTGTAAAGTTGCTTGAAATATACTAATCACGGCCTTTTATTTTCCAAATTTAATTATTTAGTTGCTCATTTAATCTCCGTCATGCTATAAAAATCTTTTATATATTTTTCTGTTAATTGCTGATAAAATGTCTTCATTGTCCTTAATTGTGTATACTAATTAATGTGATATATTAGTGAGATATTTTTATTTTTACAATTCAATAATATAATTCATACCAAAATAATTTAATAATAATGAATTTAATAGAAAGATTAAGAAGTGTAATTTTAATTAAAAAATGTGAATGGGATTTGTTTTCATCAAAATCATTAAATAGCGTCATTTACTACTATATCCTAACTTGGTTTTGATGATAAAAAGGTTAGATGGAAGAAATTGCGATGGTAGGATTGTAAAAAGAGTAAGAATGAGTGGTATTCTGGGAAACGTAAAAGGAAAGGATAAGTGAGGATCCACGTCAACGTTGTATAAATTTGGTAAATAACTGATATTATATGAGCTGGATAGTACGGTTTTATTCAGTTTGTGTTTGTTTGTATTTTTTATCAGCAAATAAATTTATTTTATTAGCTTATAAGGTTCAAGAAAAATTTTACTTTATTTAAATACTATATCGATCATATACACCCAATATATTGAAATAATTTAAATAAAAAAATTTTGATTAAAATATCGATACTCACCAACATAAATTTAAAAATAAAAATATAAAAATGATATATCCAAAAAATAAGTTTTTATTTAATTTAAATATAATTAAAAAATAATTAAATATTTTCACTTGAATCAAGGATAATTAAAAAAAACTAGGCAAAAAAATAAATATTTTTCACGCCAAATAGTCAATATAATGAAATATTTTTCAATTATATAATTTTTGGAATAAAAAACTTTATTTAATTATTTTTAAATCAAAGATAAGATATTTTAAATTTTATTTTTTATATCTTTAATAATTTTTGTTAGAGAGCTTGATGATCGGGGCACAAGACCTTTTGTCTTTCATTGCAATGAATATTTAAAGGTGAAAATTTTATGAATTTTTAAGATTTTTTAATCTAGCTCTGGACAAGAAAATTCAATTTTAGTTCTTGATTTTCTTATGGGATTTTAGTTGGCATTTTAGAGTTATATTGTGAAGTAGGAGAGCCCTCTTTTGGTTGTGTTTGAAGAAGACGCACTCTACCCTTTTTTTTTTTTTTTTTTTTTTGAATATTGAGAAGGAAATATTCGAATCTGAATTTATAGGCAAGTCGTAAATTCACTTACTATTATATTAGACTATTATTTATTGTGCAACAATGAAATTATTCAAAAATGTGAAATCTGAATTCTTTTTTAAATATTAGATTCAAGTTGTTCAAAAATGTGAAATCTGATATCTTTTTTAAAATATTAGATTCAAGTTGTTCAAAAATATTTTTGTTTGGTATAATCAAAATGTAATCCCTTTCGAGCCGTAGAATGTAAAAATTTTTTATCATGTCAGCAAAATGCGATTTCTGAGAATCAAATTTATATCTTTACTTTTTACAGAAATTGAGATCACTTACCATTTGGTAATATATTAAATATGCAGAAAATCACAAATAGTCTCATGTATTTTTCATAAATAATCTTATAACATTAAAGTTCGGTCTGTTAAATATTTTAATTTGTAAATATTACTCTCTGGTTCGAGCCAAGCTGGCTCTACTATTTGATTTTGCAATCACCACCAGGACGAAACTCTAACCACCAAAGCAAGCTACGGTATGTCCCGTGTGGAGGGATGCTTCGAGAAGGTGCATGTCAATTTGTTGCACGGATTTTTGTAACTTTTGTTGGTTATAAAACAGTCCTATAGCTGAAGCTATGGTAGTTAAAGACTGAAGGCTACACAATGTGACTATAGAGACTGATTCCAAAATCCAAACAAGTTTGGGCAAGCTTGAATTTTAATTAAATGGGTTAGAATATATATAGATATTATCATATTATTTTGGATATAAGCTTTCATCAACCGAAACAAATAATTCTTTTTTGATTTCTTGGCTTAAGTAAATATGGCAGCTCAATATTTCTAAAATTGGACCAGACACTAAACCCATTATTAGATTAATTACCTAAAGCATATTTTAAATAATTATTAGACACTAAAATAATTATTTTCTGCTATTTCTCTTTAAGTTAAAATTTTATACTCAACTTATTTTTTTCAGAACGTATAAATTTTATTTTAATTAAGTATAATTTTAAAATAATAATACACATTATTGTAAATTCTTATTTTAATTAAGATGCAAAAAGAGCCTTTTTTTTTTTTCAAATTCAATATCTAAATAGATTTATAGTCACATAACTTTAGCATTTTCTATTTCATAAGACAATCACATTCGAGTTGTTGTAATGCTTCACTTGTATTTCTTCCATGTGAAGTGCATTTGCTGTCCCATCAATCCAAAATTTATCACTCATAAAGCAACTCTAATGTGACTATGGGATGTGATTTATGTGACATTAAATAATATATGTTAACGGTGGGGTGCATATAAATCTATTTATGAATATTAAATTTATAAAATGACCCTCTAATGTATTATAATACGATTTTATAATTATGTGTATTATTTTTTTTAAATTATATTTAATTAAAATACAATCTATAGATTCAGCATAAAAAAAAATAAATTAAATATGAAAAGAGAGGAGTTTACTGTAGCATAAAAAATATTATTTAATTATTCATTTTTCTGATTTGACAATTAGATAAAGCACTGTGAATATCATTCATATTGCTTTTAGTGTTAGAAAAGTCTTTCTTGCAGTGCTATAATTTTAATATATATATATATATATATATATATATATATATATACATATATTTTTTTTTTATTATATATTTTTATTTTATTTTCTTTCTTCTATTGGTTGAAAATCTGTCTGATTAATTTTCTTTTATTCTTTCTATTAAAAATAAAATCAGCTTCGAACTCTAATGCAATTTGGCGCAAAACTATTTTAGTGTAAATTGAATTTTGAATGAAAATTAGATTTATTTGTAAGTGGAATTATGAATTTTAATTTATAAAATCAAATAGAAAATACCTTTTAAAATATTATAATAAAAATAAAAAAACATGCTAAGAATTAATATTTTTTCAGTAATTAAGCTCATTATAAATAGTAAATTTTTATTAATAATGAAACCTACTTATGCCCCTTTAGATCAAGAATCGAACACTCCACTTAAATTTTTTACACTTAAACTAACCTTATTGATAAAATATATGATCCTTTTATTATTGTTTTTTCTTTTTTAATATAAAAAAATCAATTGAGTAATATTATTTTTTACACTTAAATAAAAGCACAAGTGCTTTTCATTTCAGCAGTTACCCCTTGGTCATTCTGCCTGTATCTGTAGAAAACTTAGAGAGAAATTCTGGAGGAAAATATTCTTATTCACACTATCATACGTATAGGTACAGAGGTATTTATATACTTTCTAATCTAACAAAGTGATAAAGATAAATCTATTTAACCTTATCTCTAATCTAA